>ML822087.1:54090-97578 GCA_009831015.1 Picea engelmannii | reverse complement strand
AATAATGTAATGAAGATCATTGAATTTGCAGGAGAAACTATTCCATATAGATAGTATATGTCATTCCGTTTCCAGTGATATGTGGAACATTACATAAATCCTCATGGTTAGAGAGTTATGGCCATGTGAAGTTGGAGAACCCTCATGAGTTATCTAGAATCCCCTAGAAGGTCAAAGAAGTCAAATTATTCTAGAATATTTTAGAATAAGTTGACCATTCAAAGTGGTTAGTCACAGGATAAGTGGTTGCAACAAGAAAACAATTAAAAATAAATTAGTTGCAACTAGAAGTGGAGAGTTTACTATTTTTGGATAAAGTAGTTAAGTGGACAAAGTGGCTAAGTAAACAAAGTTGGTTAAGTGGAAAAAAGTGGTTAAGTGGAAAAAATGGCTAAGTGGACAAATTTGGTTAAGTGGATAAAGTTAGTGGCTAAGTGGACAAAGTGGCTAATTGGACAAAAGTTGATACTTCTAGAGGAAGCTACTTGGAGAGTATAAATAAGAGAGAAAGGGTCTCCCATAAGAATCTATTGAGCATATTTAATATGCACAAGTGACTGAGGTACCCAAAGGATATCTAAGGAAAATTTCAGAGGGAAGGTGAAGTAAAGAAGGCCGAAAATTCAAGGGAGGATAAAGTTTTTAATGATGCTTTCTAAGCTATGTTATTTACAGGGCATCTTAGAATTTTCATAATAACTTTATTTCTAGAATGATTAAGATAACTAAATATGGAGGCTATTGAAAAAACATATCCAAGTAACTATAATAAAAATTTCATCTTGTGGTTCGTTGTAGTTTGGGAGTTACACTTTGTGGAAGATAGGGTATGTGGCTAGTCCTGAAACTAGTCTAAAAGAGGCGTTCCAGGTAAAAACGTCATGCCTTCTTCATAACAGATCCAAATTCAGTGCGAAAAAATGAATTGGTTATAGTACAGTCTGTAGTATTTTATTTACCATTTTCAGATCCATACAAAAAATATTCTGCGTGTGGCATGCTCTACAAGTTATCTCTCTAGAATAAGACATATTTCAACAAGGTCTGCCACTTTTTCTATAAATCCTTTTATAGTAGGTTCCAAGTAATGAAACCTAGAGGATATGTAGAGAAGACACTGAAAAATATTGTGTATAATTTATAATTTTCATACCTTTATGCATTATAGGTACATAGTTATTCTTGTTGCAATTTAGGGTTGTTGACTAATCCAAAATTAGTCACGTGAGACTAAAGTAAAGTTTGATGAAAATGCTAGTCTCTTGTTTTTGAAGTTAAGGAAGGTTTGCAGGTATGTGATTAAATACACCAAGTCTGTTACAGAGTTACATGTATGTTTATGTTCATGTTTTTATGGTTAAATTTGGTCATGACATGGTACATTCTTGAGGCTACATAACAATGAGGTTTGACACATGGTTTTATGTAAGGGTTTATGGCATTTTTTTTATGGAGAGTATGGTGTATTGCTAGAGGTATCTTGTTGGTTAACTTGGTGATATTGTGAATATGGTTGAGATTTGACTTGATTATTGATCTTTGAGAGTAGATCAAATTTGGATGATGAGATTGATGAGACAGGTTGAGGTGACAGGTTGCTGTGACAGGTTGTGTTGTGCATAGTTGATGCACTTGTCTTGGTATAGACTATTGGTACAGTTTTGCAGATTGCTTTTTGTCTACAATTTGGGTCTTGTACTTGAGGATTGGATTCCTCTTCTCAGTTGGTGCTGATATCTGCAGGTTGGGTCTTTCATTGAGAGTTAGTGCTCTCTTTGAGTTGGTCCTGATAAACCCCAAGGATTGTAGTCCGTAATATAAAAGAAACTTATACATATATCTGGTGTTGATTGTGTTCTTTAATGTGATGGTGAATAGTTATTTATTGTTAGTATATGTCATTGATATATATTTACATGCAAGCAACTAAACGTGAATAGAAATAATGATTAATGATGTTGTGAATGGTGATGGATAACTAAAGTTTTGTAAGAAGTTGTAAAAATAACACCCCACTGATTCACCCCCCCTCTTAGTGTGGTCAGTGTGTCCAACAATTGGTATGAGAGAAGGCCTTCATTATAAGCCTTACAAGATTAAAGGAGATTTGTGGTCACACAAATGGATGAACATGCATATGAATTTCCATTCTTTTATGAGACAAATTATTTGGCATGGAGAATAAATATGAAAGGGTACTTGAAGTCAAAAGGAGCACGTGTTTGGAACACAATTTTTGGTGGATCAGTTCCCTCAAAAAAATCATTCAAAAGGTCTAGCCCAGAAGGAAGCAAAGAAGAACAATGAAGTAACACTCAAGACCATTTTAAATGGACTCTCAGATTCTGTCAAATAAAGAATAGGACCACATTCCTCCGCTAAGGACCTATGGCTAAAGCTACAAAAGGTATATCAAGACAACAAAAAATACACTGAGGATAATTCCATCAAAGACAATGAAGGTAAAGACTCTCCAAAAACTTTTGATTGCAATAATTCTAAGTGTGATGATGTTGAATGTTTTCCTACAAATGAATAAGAAGATCTAGAATTAGTGTGTGTAGAATCAATTGACAATTATCTTATAGATAAGAGGAAGAGTTGTTGTTGAAGTATGAAGATAAAGTTTTTTATTATTTAGAAAAAGCAAAATGTGATCATTATGCTTTTAAGGATCTTGAATATTACATCAAGGAAACCCTAGAAAAGTAACAAAATCTTACCATGACACTAAAACAAATGCTCAAGAAACAAGAAGAAAGTGAAACTAAGTAAGGGAAACAATTAGAAGAAAAAGAAAAAGAGATACAGAGACTAAAGAATGAAATAATTAGTCAAGTAAAAGAAAAGAAGAAGGTATATGATGAGCTTAGAAAAATCCTTCAAGTCAATGTCAATCTAAAGACTCAAATTGAAGAAGCCAAAAGGATAGAGGAACTATTGAAGAATCAAGTAAATGAAAAGGAAGAGTCATGCCATAAGTTGGAAGCTAAGGTTGTTGACATCAGAAAGAAAGTAGAGAAGTCAAACACTCACATCAAGCTCATGGACAGTTCAACAATCTTGGATGAAATCCTATATAGCCAAATATATCTGAATGATAAATCATGTATTTGATACAACAAGGAAGCTTCTCACTTTGAAGCTAGCACTTCTAAGAAGCATGAGGTAAGTCCTTCATTCTCAAAAAGTGGAAGCAAAGCTGCAATTCAAGAACCTACAGAAAGTAACGAAACCTTCATAATAACATTAGCAAAGAAGACACCAAGAAGCCATATTTACACCCCAAAGCAAGTTTAGAAGAGAGATACCTTCAAGGTGGACACCAAAGCAAAGGTATGAAAATGTTTTTCATGGTCACTGCTTCTCATGTAATGAATATGGTCACAAATATTTGGATTGCAGACATTATGCAAGTAGAGATGTTGGAAGACACCATATCATCCTAAAATGTTGGATATGTAATCAAGTGAGACACATTGTTGCTCATCATCACACCATGAGATGTTACAACTGTAGTGGGTTTGGCCACAAAGCTCAGGATTGATGGAATTCAAGGAGACATTCAATGAGGAGTGATTCATATAGAATGAAAGAAGTTCACATGTAACTTGGAAGGAAGACAATGTTGAAAGGATGGAAGCTCAAAGTACAATTATATAGAAATTGGGACACTCTCAAAAGTGGATGAAGAATACTGAAAAACTAGACATGAATGAAGGAATAAAGAATCAATAAAGCTTCACTCTTTATGAAGCATATGTGGGATCCTGTGGGAGAGGTCACGCACATACATGAAGTGAACTATAGAAAGGTCATGTACATATGTGAACTTTCCATGGAACAAGCCGCGTACTTGTGGAAAAATACTCAAGAAGAGGAGTGTACATATGAGTTGCAACATGGTTTGATGGTATAACTCTGTTTTGCAAGGCTTGACATGGTTTGTTGCATGTTTTCATGATTATATACTTACTTTGGTACATGATGTATGGGATGATATAGTTGATATGCTTGGTTGATATATTGATGGTTGAGATACATGGTTATGGCACCTGGTTCATGATAGAGGCATATCATGAGTGATATGACACTTGTTTGAGGCACATGGTTGGCATGTTGGTAGAGGCATATGGTTGGTACACAATTGGCACATGTTCTTGGCATATGGTTGATATACTCTATTGATGATATATTATGGTATATTGTATGGTATTGATGTACATGGTTGATGTACATGGGTATTGTGCATGGTTGACACACAGTATGGAACATGATGTACATGGTTGATGTTTTATTCATGATTATCTATTTATTGTTGACATATCTTTTGCTTCATGATGTATTGTATGACACAAGTTTGATGCATGGATAGGTTCAAGGATCATCATAGTAAGAGAAGATCATTCTTTAGCAGTTAATATATGTTCTGATTGAGAAGTAGTATTTGCAGCAGAAGCATATTGCAGTGGTAGCATATTTTTCATATTGAAAAGAAGATAGGGGGAGACATACCCATATGGGGGGTTATTCTTCTTCCCATGATTGATTGCAACAACATGATTCTAGGAGGAGAGATGATTAGAAGCCATGCCATCAACATTGCATTTGAGTGATATCCCTTGTCCAAAGGGGGAGAGATTATTCAGATGAATCTCAAAGGAATCCAGATAGGGGGAGCAACCCAAAGGAGAGTTCAGGAAGGGGGAGAAACCCCAGGGAGGGAACTGCCATTTCCCATTGATGTCAAAGGGGGAGAGATAGTCACATTGATGTGGCAAGATGAAAATTGATGAGGAGCGATGATCATAGAGGGAGCATGAACATTTCCATGTCCAAGTGTTGCCATCGATGATTGGTGTTGACATCAATGTTGGTGTTTCCATCAATGCCAAAGGGGGATATTGTTGTACTATGTTGTCATTGATGTCAAAGGATTTATGTCAAAGGGTTGATGTCAAGTATTTTCATAGTGATGTGTTTGTATCATTGATATATTGATTATTGGTTATATGGTCATTGATGCAATATTTGTTGTCAAAGGTTTCATGTCGAGTGGTGTCATAATGATGTGTTGATATTAAAGGGAGTTATATCATTGATTTCATGTCATGGTTGATAGGAATAACCAAATGGATAAACTCCAAAATGGCCCCCTTATGGTTAAATCCCTCACGAGAAGATGATGTTGGATAAAGTTCTAAAAGTGGTGCTTGTTATCCCCCAGCCTAGGGATAACTAAGAAGATCGTGTCACCTTCTTTGGTACATATGCAAGATGCTGCCTTAGAGGTATAATCCAACATAGTGGCATAAAATACGCTTAGGGGGAAATATGATAGGGATAGGAGAAAAAAAAAGCTGAAGCTTCAACTTCTGATTCCTCTGTTGTCCATTGTCAAGTAGACGAGCTGCCCAAGTTAGTAAAATCTCTCTCCAATGAAATTGAGAAATTAAAATCAGAAGGGAAACAAACATATAGAAATGCTCAAAACAATGATAACATAGGTAACTACAGGAGACCAAATAATTCTCCCCAAATCTTTCCTAGGGATCCTAGAAACAAAGAGAGAGATGATCAAAGGATACAAGCTCCTTTGCAAAATAATTTAGTGGCAGATGAAGAAGAAGAGGAGTTTGAAGCTGATCTTGAGATTCATTGTTTAGGTGATACTTCCCCATCCCCACACTTGAATCAATCCTCTTATGAGAAATCTTTAATGGATATTCAAATTAATGAGTTAAGCAAGGGAGAGAAATCAAAGGAAAATCCTAGTAGATATAATCTAAGATCTAAGAAGAATGTAGAAAAAAATGATGCCCCTAATCAACCTGTTTAGAAAGAATATTCTGCCAAGGCTATGACAGTGAGCAAAGGAAAAAGACTCTCAAAACCCACAAGTTCTGATCAGAGATCCTCCTCTTGAAACCAAAGAGATCTTGAAGCCTTCCCCTTCCTTTAGTTTTGAGAATGAGATCCAGAAAATAAAGATCCCTGTACCTTTTTTGGAATTGATAAAAAATGAGGATTTTAAAAAATATTTATCCAAATGTTACAGCCAGAATCATCTCCAAATGTCATTGATTCCATAAATCTACAAGATGAAAAACCAGCAGTGATTTTAGGTCCTTTGACAGAAGACAGATATGACTCATCCCCACCTTTCTATACTTCACTGAATATACATGATAAGGTGCTACACAATTGTCTCATGGATTCAGGGGCATCCCACAATCTTATGCCAAAATATGTTATGGATGAACTTGGGTTAGAAGTCATAAAGACCTATCATGAATTATATTATTTTGACTCCATAAAAGTCAAATGTCTTGGAGTCATTAAGGATATGGTGGTGACCTTATTTCAGCTACCCATGAAGAGTATACTTATGTATATCGTAGTTGCTGATGTTCCCCCCAAGTTTGGTATGCTATTGTCAAGATCTTGGATAAAAAGACTTGGGGGAACCTTGCAGATGGATCTCTCTTATGCTACTATTCCTGTTTTTGGGGGAGAGCATAGAAGACTTTACAGGGAAGCTCAATTGGCTTACATCATTAGTGATGAATAAAACCCCACCAATCACCCTGTTTTTTCTTTTGATACAGATCTGGGATCTAGTATTTTGCAGCTCACCGATGCCTCGTAAGCCCCTTTAGAAATCAGAAAAAAATCCATCAACTTTTCTAAAGAGCCTCCTCTAACTACTTCTATCTGGAATATGTTCTTTGATGGAGCCTCTTCCAAGGAAGGTGCTGGTGCTGGGGTGATATTTGTCTCACCAACTCAAAAAACTATATCTTTGTCATATAAACTAGAATTTGAGACTACTAATAATGTGGCAGAGTATGAGGCTCTTGTCTTGGGTTTGAGGGTAGAAAAATACATGGGGATAGAGGAGATGTTATTATTTAGGGATGCTGAATTGATAGTCCATCAGATTAAAAATCTTAATCAAACAAAGCATCCTAGATCTTACAGAAATGAAGTATGGGATTTAGTGAACAATTTTTTTTTCTGCTTTTAATATATCATTCATTCCTAGAGAAGAGAATACTGTGGATGATTCTTTGGTTTTACCAACAAGAAACTTCGGAATTCCTATAAGACCAAACATCAAGTATGATGTAGAATTCAAATACATGCCTTCTATACCGGACAATGTAAAATATTGGAAGGTGTTCGAAGACGATTTAGAACTTAAAATTTTTCTTGAGACTGTTGATGAATTTTCTGCATTGCACATTGATTAGGATCATGATTCAGAAATCACTCCTCATGCTGATGTTTTCCTCAATAAAATTGCTAATCATCATATTGTGCAACTGCCTAGCAATCATATACCAAAGGGACTGGTTCCTTTGGAAAGATTATTTGATGGAAATGATGTGGCATTGAAAGGGAAGGTATCCACTGATGATGGTGATATCATTGAGTGCAATGTGGGCATTGAAAAATATCCAAAATACGTCAAACTGTCAAGCAACCTATCAGAAAAGCAGAGGGAAGAATACACTAAGTTGTTGAAAGAATTTTCTGATGTATTCGCTTGGACCTATGAAGATCTCAGAACTTATGACACAAGCATAATAGAGCACAAGATCCCATTAAAAGAAAACACCAAACCTTTCAGGAAAAAGTTGAGGCAAATCAATCCTATGTTGTTGCCTGTCATAGAGAAAGAAGTTAATAAGATTTTAGATGAAAACATTATCATTCCTTTGAGGTATTCCGAATGGGTAGCCAATTTGGTCCCAGTAAGAAAAAAGAATGGGGAAATCAGACTTTGTGTTGATTTCCGAAATCTGAACAGAAGCTCAAAGAAGGATAATTATCCTTTACCCAAGATGGAGCACATATTAAAGAAGGTGACATGAGAAGCCAAGATGTCTATGGTTGATGGATTTTTT
Source organism: Picea engelmannii (assembly GCA_009831015.1). Classification (NCBI taxonomy): domain Eukaryota; kingdom Viridiplantae; phylum Streptophyta; class Pinopsida; order Pinales; family Pinaceae; genus Picea; species Picea engelmannii. The sequence continues at coordinate 89,668 of ML822087.1, read as the reverse complement.
GGATACAATTAGGTATCTGTTTTTCCAGAAGACAAGGAGAAGACGACCTTCACCACTCCTTGGGGGACATTTATGTATGCCAAGATGCCCTTTGGTTTGATGAACGCAGGGGAAACTTTTCATCGGGCTATGGACATAACATTTATTGGAGAAAAGGATAAGTTTTTTGTTATCTATTTGGATGACATAACTGTGTATTCTCAGTCTGATAAGGAACATTGTGATCATTTAAGAAAGGTTTTCTTGAAATGCAGAAAATTTGGCCTCTCTTTGAATCCGAAAAAATCATTGTTTGCCATGAAAGAAGGAAAATTATTGGGGCATATCGTGTTAGCTGAAGGGGTAAGGATTGATTCCAGCAGAGTTGAGGCTATACAAACTTTGTCACTCCCTAGATCTAAAAAACTGGTACAATATTTTCTGGGAAAAATCAAAATTTTGAGAAGATTTGTGTCAAATTTTGCCAAGTTAGTTAAGTATATCACAACCATGCCGAGGAAGGATAGTGAATTCAAATGGAATACTGAGGCCCATGATTCTTTTGATCAAATAAAGAAATCCTTGACAGAAGCCCTGGTTCTTGTCAACCCTGACTACTCCAAGGACTTTCTTATTTTTTCTTTTGCCTCTTTTGATACAGTAGCATCCATCCTATTGCAGAAGAATGTTGAAGGCTTAGAGAAACCCATTGCCATTTTTAGTAGGGCATTGAGAGATACATAACTAAAGTATGACATTATGGAAAAACGAGCCTATTCATTGGTTAAAGCTCTTAAGTCCTTCAGAGTTTATGTTCTGCATTCAAGATTTATTGCTTATGTCCCATTAGTTGCTGTAAAATAAATTCTTATTCAGCCTAATATAGACGAAAAAAGAAGCAAGTGGATTGCTAAACTACTTGAATTTGATTTGGATATTAGGCCCACAAAATTGGATAAAGGCCAGGGTTTGGCCAAGCTCTTGGCTGAATCAAATTGCTCAACACTAGGGGTGAATTTCATTCAGTCATGTTTAGAAAATCAGCAGGCTGAGATGAATGATAAAGTCCCTCAAGTCATTTCTACATTGGAAGATTGCAACTAGTACAAAGACATTATATTTTTTCTGCAAAATTTACAGCCCCCAAGTGGTATGGAAAGGAACAAGGTGAGGGACTTAAAACTAAAATCAATAAAGTACTACTTTGTTGATCAAATTTTGTATTGGAAGGATCCATTAAGAGTGCTTTTGATATGCCTAGATCCCTAAGAAGCCCAAGTGAACCCAAAAGATTATGTGGGGGGCATCATTATTGGAGAACCACGACATACAAGATCCTAAAAGCTGGGTACTTCTGGCCCAGTTTGTTCATGGATTTTTGTGGTAAAATCAGAGCCTGTGCTAAGTGTTAGAAGTTTTCTGGAAAGTAGCAGCTTAAGTATTTTCCATTGAAGCCTGTGGCAGCCTCAGGACCCTTCCAACAATGGGGCCTAGATTTTATTGGGGAAATCAATCCCGCTTCCAGTGGTCAACATAGATGGATCTTGACTGCTACATATTACTTTACTAAATGGATCGAAGTTATTCCCACAAGGAATGCTTCACATAGAGTGATCATTGGTTTCTTGGAAGACATCATAGCAAGGTTTGGGTGTCCTGATAGAATCGTCACTGATAATGCTATGTTATTCAAGGCTGAACCATTAATTCAGTTCTATGAACAGTTTGGGATCACTTTGATTCATTCTACTCCTTACTATCCATAGGGAAACAAGCTTGCACAATCCTCGAACAAAATAATTATAAAGATTATTAAAAAGAGGTTAGAGGATAACAAAAAGGCATGGGATTCAAAACTCAAATTTTCTCTATGGGCTAATAGAGTGACAGTGAAAAGGTCCTTGGGACTTTCCCCTTTCCAGCTGGTATATGGAGTTGAGGCAATTTTTCCTTCTCAGCTTGCATTACCTATGGTGAAATTCTTCCAGGATTATCAAGGGGAACCTAATCATATGATCAGAAGGATTCAGCAGTTGGTTGAAGTGCAATAGACCTAGGAGCAGATTCTAGACAAAGCAACTGATCATCAACTAAAGATCAAGCAGGCTTTCGACAAAAAGGTGAATAAAGAGGACTTTCAATTGGGTGATCTGGTGCTCAAATGGGATGCATCGAAGAAAGATAAATGAAAGCACGATAAATTTGAAGCTTTATGGATGGGTCCTTTCAAAATCTCCAAGGTATTCTCTAATAACACTTTCAAGTTGCAAAATATGGAAAATGAAGAGGTTTTTGGTGGCCCTGTCAATGGGAATTTCCTGAAAAAGTACTTTGCTTGAGCCTTGAGTGTCTCTTCATGTCATTTTAAATATCATTCTCTTTTTATTTTTGTTTCAATAAATGACCCCATAGCCCTAGGATAAGGCACTGAATCTACTCATTCTTGGCAGCCCGCAGGGGGCATGCCATCCCCTGTGGAGCCAATGTTATCACACTAAATTTTTAGCTCTAATTTGATCCTCAAATTGATTTTTTCCTTAAACCATTCCTAGCTCATGTTTTATTCTGGTCCCCTTCATGATTTATCCCTAGTTTGATCCCTCCCATGACTAGATTGATGTGAAACTCCTCTCTCCTCACTCATGACCTCATAGGCATACCTCAAACGTCCTCGCTTACTTTTCTAATCATATTTTAAAGTGGATGCACTGACTGCTCATCACGCAGTTTCGTAGCGCCTATCACGTTCATCACACTTCCACCCTGAGCCATGATTTCCACGAATGATGTCATGTACCTTGTTTTCAGTTCTAGAAGTTGGTTAAGGATGCCTTCAAATATCTTGCATTTATGATCTTTGGTAACAATTTTTTAATTTTGAAAGACTCAACAGTGCTGTGCTACGCAAATTCGTAGTGCAGATCAAGTGAACGCATGTCAACCAAATCCAATGATGAGAAAGATTCCAGGGCTGAGGTTTTCTCAAATTTCATCCTAAGATTGCGTTGAAGAGCTCAACAAGTGTCTACTACGAAGGCATCCACTGTTACCTCCTCTGCGTATTAATCTTCACAGGAAATTTGTGCTCGGGTTTTCATTTTGCTAAGTTTGCACAACGGTAAAAGATTCATCTTTGTATGATAGCCTCATCTCGTCTCTTTTTTTAGACCTGTAAACTTGATGGCCCGTATATGAGTCAGATTTTTGTTGTCTTCCTCAGCCCTTGAAGTTACAAGATTTAGACTAGTTTATACTCTGCGTATGTGTTGCACTACCCAGAGGCGCTTCTTAACCTCTTGCTGCTTCCCCTGCCTCCTTTCATCTCGAAATTAAATGTTTTACTCAGTTGCATAGGGTCATCCTTTCATATTTGAAACCCCATTCAAAGTCTCCTAAGCATTACCAAACCTTTTAAGAGCCCTCATTCTGAGTCATGGAGACCCCTAAATCGAAGAAGGTACATAAAGGAGGCAAGCTAGTTAGGACAAAACCAGTGGACATGCTTCTTTTTAATACAGAACCCATGGAAAGAGAGGCATTTCAAAGAGTATGGTGCCTCTTCTTCTGTGAGAACATGCAGAGAGGCCATCCAGAGGTAGCAAGACAATTTTCATTGCAATTTGATGGTAAGAAAAATAAGGTTGGGGATTTGGAGTTTGAAGTGACTGAAGCCTCCATATCAGCTGTAATAGGTATCCCCATTACATGTGAAAGGTGGTTCAAATCCATGGATTTGAGTTCAGCTTATGCAAAATATCTCTTTAAACCTGAATATCAAGCCAATGACCTGTCCAAAAGTATGCCAAGGAGCCAATTGATTGAACAATTTGACAGACTACTAAATATCATACATAGATATTTTACTTGTGAAGGGAGATTCAACACATTATACCAGTACCATATAGAATTTTTTCTACATTTTAATGGTAAGGTTGAGATGAATATTCCTTATTACTTGTTGAGGAGTATAGGTAAGATGTCAGACATGATACATGCCAAATCTAAAGATGTGGATTCTATCCTTTTCCACTCTGGATTAATCAAAATGCTAGTATATGAGGAATTGGGCAAGAAAGATATTTCATGGGAGCATTTTGTGGTTACCTCTCATTTTAAGTTGGATCTAGCACCCACTCCTCAATCACAGAGGGCACGTTCTTTGTCACTTACCAGTGCTACCAAAGCAGGGACTAGTAGGAAGAGAAAGGGTAGAGCCCCTGTTCAAGTGTCAGAGGTCAACAAGCAGGTCATTAAATTTGAGGAGGAAGTTTTTCCTTCTCCACACAGAGATTTTTCACCACCTCCTCCACCAGGGTTAGAAGAGGTGCCTCATTCTACCAAAGCTACATCTAAGACAGGGAAGAAGATTCTCTTTTCCCCTTCTCCTCCAACAGTCAAAATCAAATGTAAAATACCTTTCACAAGGTCATCAATTCCTAAGGAGGATTATAGAGAGTAGTCCTTACCAGAGATCCCTTTTCAAAAGAAGAAGGGAAAGAATATTGAAAAGCCTATAGAGGAGAAATTAGAAAACCTTGTACAAAAGAAGAAGGTTAAAGGTGATAAAGGACCTTTGGAGAAGAGAGATGAGACCTCTGAGAAAGGCATTGAGAAGTCTGTCGAAAGAAAACAAGAATCCCTTATACAAAAAGGTAAAGGTACTAAAAGACCTTTGGAGAGAGAAGAGGAAACCCTTGTGAAACACTTCGAGGAGCCTATGGTAAAAAATGAAGAAACCACTGTGAAGAGAAAGAAGGGTAAAAGTAAGGTCACTGAGAAACTTGATGAGGTGGACAAGACACTTCCCGTGCAGGAGGAAGAGGAGTCTGAGGAAAATCCTATTAAGACTGAGCATTCCACTGTCCCTCCTGACAGTCATACCTACAAAAGACTTATCAAGCAACTTAGAGATGCAAGGAAAGAAATAGCTCATCTTAAAGCAGAAGACAAGGTCCACTTGGCTCATATGGAAGAGCTCATGGTTGGATACAATCATACCCTTGACTTGGCAAGTTTTACAGCGAGAAAGGCTCTGCCCCTTTATAAACAACTGAAGAATCTTTACAGACAAAACATAGGCTTTCAGTCTCAGAACAAGAAGTTAAAGGTAGAGCTGAAACACTTTCAAGATGAGGTAGCCCAAAGGAATTTACAAGTGTTGGTTGAGGATGCCATTGAGGATGATAAACCAATAGCTAAGGAGAGCACAACTACACTAAAAAAGCCTACCAATGCTAAGAAGAAGAAGTCTGTTGTGCCACTTGAAGATCCTCTTTCTACCATAAAGAGTGTGAGGCTAAGTGTTAAAATGACAAAATAGCTGGTAATGGTAAGCTTCATTTTTGAGAATTGTTCCCTTTTGGGAGGGTTAACTGATATGCACATACTATCTATACCATCATACAGGCTGCTAATCGTTTAACTAGCTGAGTTTTGAGTTTTTGGTAAGTGCTAGTTTCCCCAGTGGTAAAAGGCACCACCCATTATACAATTAAGGCACTTAATTGAAATGGTTTTGTCATCATGAAAGACCACAAATTTATCTACACACTTTCAATATTGAAGGCACTGCATTTTTGGCAATGCTACTTGATCTTCACATAGACACAACGTAAGTGGCGCTACCTAATATTTAGTAGAGAACAAAATTGTCATATGGGTGCAACACAAAGGCACTACGTATAGGTGCTACTTACAGGCTCTACTTACAGGTGCTACCTACAAGTGCTACCCAATATTTTATAGAGAGTAGAGTTTGTACACATATGCAGCATAGTGACGCTACCTACAGGCACTACCTTTTCTCCTGGTAGTGCGCTACCTAGATTTGCTACCCAAAGAAGCTGTCAATAAAGACCAGGGATCTAGGAGGACCAAGCTAACTTTGGGGTAAATTGATGATGAATAAGGATGGAGAATCAACAACTGAAATCATAAAGACAACCACGTGCTTTGAAGGACACATGGAAAACAAGGAGCTACGCAACAAAAGGGGACCAATTTAGTTTGAATTTCAATTGGATTAGTCACCAAAATTTTCTTGTTTTATAGCATAGATAGTTAGATAAGTTTTTAGGGAAAATAAATGTTTAGAGTTTTTCAAGGGAAGGGGGCCAACTTGTACCTCCAACTGTTTCCTCCCTTTTGTTATAAATAGATAGATCATTTTCTTTACCAGGTTTGGATGGTTGAGCAAGGCTCCCTTTACTTGTAATATTTTGATGAAGTGACTATTATCTAGTGATGTACTGGACTTAAGACTTTTTGGATAATAGAAATCAACTTCTCATTCAGTCTATTTGCTTTTGATGCTAAATGTTCATGCTTTGAATGATTCACATGAATTATTGTGATGATGTTATGGTGGATGTTTGATAATTATATTATCATGATGTTTATTTAGCTTCCTTAGCTTCTGATGTCAAGAAGATCTTGTGATTATAAACTTTCTTCTTTATACTTTGTAGACCTGATGTTTGCAACAGTCCATACACTCCTCTCACTTAAGTCTTCCCCCTGTTCATACTTACTCCCAAACTACTGATAGAAGTTAGCCAAGACCTTAATTGCTGGTGCATGCTAGCCTTATTGTCTGAGTTAGAACATTACCATTTGAGTCCTTTTCCATTTGACCCTTTAAAACACTCTTTAATTCACGTATAACTTGATGGGTACTGGGCTTGCCTTCCATGCAATCTGAAGGTGACTCCTAGTGCTAACAGGATGAATGAGATAAAAAAAAACTTTGAAACTCTCTTTCTTGAAGCTCTCACTAAAACTAACATTAATCTAGTTTAGAAACACTAACAACCACACCGTTGCTTCCATAATCACTACTACAACCCTTTTTTTGCAGCCCTAACAAGTATACTAACCTAGAAACATACCCAAAAATTTGCACTAGCCTAGGCACTATCACCCCAAGGCTCTAGTCTTCCCTTTGCTATTATTCTAAGTGAAAATTTTGAAGTTGTTAAAGGATGTTGTTTTTGTTGTAACTATTGTTACAACCATCTTGCAAACCCATAACATCCCTTAAATTGTCCATAAGACCACTCAACACTTGTACTAGGCAAGCCATGATAAACAGGTGTTGAAATAGTTGTTTAATTGCCTAACTTAAGTACTTTCTGAAGTGGTTTTGCTATTGTCATCATTATTTATTTTAATGTTGTTACAAGTATTTTGACATCCCATTGAAGTCACTTATTGACTTGTTTTAATATTGAAATTGTAAGTGACAAGATACTATCAAATTGAAAATTCTTTCTATCATTTTTATCATCATAACTTGCAATTTTCGGATACATTGTTGCTACTATAATTTTATCTTTGCTTGTAGCACATAATTCATATAAGAAGTCATTGATCATAATTATTGAAATCACTTGGTAATGGGCATGTACCATTCATTTCCATTTCCTTTTACCCCTTTGAACTTTACCAAGTGACTTCTTTCCTTGAGTGAGATAGAGAGAGGTGGGTTTTACCTGGTCTTCTTATCCTTCATCAACCAACTAGGTCTTGGGATGTCTCCCTTGGAGTGCCGTTTTCTCCTCCTCCTAAATAGAAAGAGGTATCTTATTGGGGTAAAAGTGATAGGAATACCTCCGTTTTATGCCAATCTACGCCTACTTTCCTTTAGGCTTTGGGTAAGTTTATATTGTGCGATAACATTTTTGGTGCCACTGCCGGGGAACACTGAGTCAATTTTCCTCAAACGATTTTTTTTTTTTCGGTAAGCATTTTACTCAAATCCTTTTATTTTATGAAGCTTACCTGGTGAATCCACTGAGGGTGATTCCCTCACTCCCTTTGGTGATATTGAGAATATTATCTAGCGACTCCAAATTTTTTAGGGAGATACACCAATCCTCCCTAATATTACAAAAGAAGACCTCCCCGAAACTCTCCTGCAATAAAATAATCATTTGGAGGTAATATTCCTTTAAACACAATGTCTAATGCCCAAAATTAGACCCATAATCAAAATTTGGATAATAACAAAAAACAATGGGTGTCCAAACTCTTTAAGTCGTTAGACATGACAAGCATTCCAGGATACCCTCGACAAATGCCCCCTAGGTATGAAAAAGGGTTTCCCAGATTTACTAGTGATGATGCAATAAGTGATGAAGATAATATGAGTAATTTCTAGGCTTTCTTATAACTAAACCTTGTGAGTAATGATGTTGAATATCTGGTGATGAAACTCCTATCTGCCTCTTTGAAAGATGTAGCCAAAAGGTGGTATGATAACCTCCCAGATAAGAGCATCAAGAACATGGATCAGATCGAGAAGATTTTTCTTAATAGATGGAGCATTGAAGAGGATCCAATTACATTATGGACCCACATTACTAAAATCAAGAAATTGGGTAGTGAAACTGTGAAATATTTCAATACCATATTTGAGAAATTGTTTCAATGATTACCTAGTAGTCATCACCCTGGAAAGGATTATCTTCTTTTTCTCTATATCCAATCTTTCCAGGCCCAATTTCAGTATTTACTTAAGGATAAGGGGCATACAACCATTCAAGAAGCCCATGAAATTGCTATCAAAATTGAGGCTAACCTTTCATCATGCAAGGCAGAACCTTGCATTTCCCCAAGAACCATGGAGGATATTAGATCAACGACAATGTACAATGTTGAGTCCACCCAATATGCTAGTGTTCTATGGGAACGATTTGAAGAGACTATGATTGACTTCACCAAGAACCAATCCTTGATGATGAACATAATGACTGAGTTGGAAAGGGCACTATCACAAGCACAAAATCCCCCTTCTATGAGACTTCCTCAAAATATTAGTCAGACAATAAAACCTCAAGAACAAATCTGTCCAAACACCTTGAATCTAGGAAATTTTGTGAGGAAAGAAGAGGATCCTAAGTCCTTATCATGAAAAGACTCCCATTTTGAACGTGATCACCCGAAGGCTACTCATGAGAAACCCAATTACGTAGATACCATCTCTACCATCTTTACCCAAGAGTGCCCCAATATCACACCAAAGAAAATCCAAGAAAATCAAGATATAAGGAAGCCTAGGATTGAGTGCTTGAGCCAAAAAAGTGAGGACTCAAGGGTGAAGCTTGGAGAGCCCCAAACATGTGATATGGATCTACCCCAACCTTTCCCAAAGAATAGCAATGATAGGACCAACCTAAGCACTGGTATGGCCTATATCTTACAAAAGGTCAAAAGGATTCGTGGAATGTTGGAAATCCCTTCTTTGACAAAACAAACCCCAAATGACCAGCAAATGTTCGAAGAAACTTCCACACTATTACAAGCTAGTCATTTTGAGAAAAATGAGCAAACACTCTTTCTCACTTCCTTTCTAATAGATGACATGTTTCTTCACAAATGCATGCTTGACTCTGGGTAATCTATCAATATGATGATTTTGAAGGTTATGAACCAATTAGGGTTGGAATTTACAAGGCCTTATGCCAACATTTGTGGTTTGAGTCAAAGGGAACCAAGGTATATGACTTTATTGAAGGTCTTGAAGTCCACCTTGATGACTACCCTGATTTCCCCATCATAATGGACATAATTTTTGTTGATATACCTGACACTTGGGGAATGATATTATGTAGGGAATGGGTTGCTACTTTAGGTGGAAGTCTATAGATGGACTTGTCCTACAAAACTATCCTCGTCGAGGCCTAATATTGTATCACTTTTCATAACAAGACAAAGAGGATGGAACACATTGAAAGGTGTAATCATGGACATAGTAACTACAACTCCGTATATCCTTGGTTATTTCACGACTGGATTACTCTTCCCTTTGTAGAAGAAGACAATATTGATGAGATAACATGGACCAAGGGAAAGGGTGACCATAATCCTCCTAGAAATCACAAGGAAAACATTAAAAAAGGTAATGAGGAGACATTACATTTGAATGAAACATACATAAGGGATAATGCTTTGGTAGAATCCCACCCCATCGTTATGGAGCAGGAGAGAGATACAAGTTAGGGTGATTATCCTGACAATACCTCTAACCTGTATGAGGAATGGGATGACTATTCTTCTACACAAGAGGACGAAATTGACGATTTGATAAGGTTTAGAAGGAAATGATTCAGATTCATCAAATGGAAGGGGGATGCTGAACATTTGTTGACTGAGCTAAACCAAGAATATGTCCTTAATACAAAACCTCACTCCCCTCCCTCAAAACGATACATGGAAATAATACAAGCAGTTGGTTCTGAAGGAGGGGACTACAAGCAAGGAGATTTGGTTTTAGAGTGGGATACAAAGATGGGGGAGCCTAAAAACATTAAGGGATGCACAGAGTTTTGGCTTGGACCCTTCAATATCATAATGAAGTCAGTCAATGATAACTACTATTTGTCCATGATCGAAGGGATGAAATGTCCATTACCAGTTAGTGGGCGTCTCCTCAAGCCCCATCATGGGGAAGAGGCTTGACTTCACAAGTAATTTAGAGTAGGTAGGAATTTTCATCCATTGTACATACCATTGCATTTCATGTTAGTATAGTTGTAGTTGCATTTTTCATATTTTCTTGTTTCATTATGTATATATGTATGCTCATAATTTTTTATTTTTATTTTTTATTTCAAATTTTTATATCATATATGGACAAGGGGTGATATCACCACCCTAGATGTTACTAATATATTTTGTTGAGATTTGGCAGGCACAGGTCATACCAGATATGTTGAGGTTCTCATGCTCTCTATGGTGAGCACATGTCCCCAAGTTGGAGCCATATGTTATCCCCTAGCCTAAGGATAACTAAGGAGATCATGTCTCAAGGCCCACAGGTTCCAGACATGGAGTGTTGAGAGCCATATGACTTAATCATGGCCCTGGAGGGCCCCTCTTTTGTTTAGTGTAGTCCACATATCACCAACAATAGTATCCATCACACCAGCCTGGTCCTGAAGTAGTAGTGAATCTTGCTCCATGAGGTAATTAGTTTGGGTATCATGGTATGTATCACTATGATTTTTGAAGCACTTGAACATGTTGTATTGAATCCTTCTTCATTTCATGATTTTTTTTTGGAAATTATGCTCTTTGCCTCATTCAAAACTAGAAGGGTGACACAATGCCTTAGTAAGTTGTTTTCCCTTTATGATGGGTTGCTACTGGGTGGATCTTTAAAAAATCATCGTTTGTAATCTCCATACTTACCACTTTCCATATTTATTCCTTCCATATCCCCTTTATTTTTGGGCATTGGGATTGGATACACTAGGAAGGGTAGTATGTTACCTCATGGGAAGAAGGGGCTAAAGGCCCAGAGGGTAAAAGTATATGGAAAAAGTTAAAATCCAATTTTGAAATGTTCGAGATGCTTCGCCTAGGGATCCTCAAGAAAGATGTGAAAATATTCTTAGTACGAAAAAGGGACCCACAAGATAACATAAAAACTCAAGGTACTAGTTTATGGATAGGAGGTCTCATCATGAGCCAACCTATTATGACCATGGACATGTAGTGGTATGACATTACCACCTATCTAGTCACCAAACCAGGCTAGTGGCTCTTGGTGGAATAACCAAGAGAAAGAGGGTCTCATTACGAGCCTGCCTTCTCATTTTCGTTAAATGTTTGTGGATAACACTGTCACCTCTGGTCATCAAGCTAGGAGAGTGGCCCTCAACTATTCCCTTGTAGCACAAGAGAAAACGATCAAAATAAATAAAGCTAAGAATAAATGGAAATGAATGGTCTAGGAAACAATTGCATCCATAACAAGGTGTAGCTCACCCTTCACAAAGGCACCCACAGGTAAGACTCTACATTTCCCTATTATAACATGCACCCCATGCCACCTCATACACTTGCATGACTTGGACTAGACTACACCTAGGAAACACCCCAAATTTAAGAGGGATTATCCCAATAGGAAACCCTGAGACGTCGTTGAGCATTTATTTGGGGTTAAGGGGGATTTGATGCACATGTTTGGGTAATTTAATTATTGGATGTGATTTACTTTATATGATACTTGTGAGTCATGGATCCATGGAGGGCGTACTTGTTGTCTTTACAAGACTTTTTCCGGTGGACAAGAATTAACGAGGAGATGATCAGTTCGAAACTTCATGAGGGCTTGAATCCCAAGGATGGATGTAGAGACCCCAGGCTTGGGGCAATACATTGAAGACTAGTTTGCATAGTGAAGGAAGAGGATGTTTCCTTTGGAGGTACCATGACAGGCCTAGATAATGAGGGGCCACTCTTCCCCACCTGGAAGTTGGATTTGGATACCTTGGACATCATCCTAGTAGCCCCATGACGTCACCTAGGGCTAGGATTTGACATTGAGAGATGTTGCGATGCAGTTTTGGCACGTGTGGCATGGAGGAGGGCCTTTAAAAGCCCAATGTTTTGCTAGATGACCTCAACGTCTCATGGAGGAGGTCTAACATCACCCTAGGAAGGATGATGTCACCCTCTTTAGGGTTTTAATTTTGAAAATTGATTTAATTTTGAATTTTAAGAACAAATTGACATGTAGGCTATGTTTTATGAAAAGACACAACTTTTGGATTAATTAGCAAGGATTTCCCATATAAATATGGATGGCTAAGTTCATTTTTTGATCATAAATCATCACACACAAGTGGAAAACTGAAATTTTCTCCCTCTTCAAGGGTTATTGACTGAAATAACTAGAGAGAATCTCTTGAGGAAGCTTTATGGTGGTGTATCTTGGCATTTTTCATGGTGGAATGGTCTTCAACAAGGGTTTGACTTTATTAATCTTGGTGAAGTAAGTAGAAAATATGCATTTTTATTCATGTAATGATGGTTTTTGGTAAACTTTGCTTGTTTCATGTCAAAGATTATGAAATTGCTTGTTTAAACCCTAGGGGAGAGACAAGAGTGCTTCTTTTTCCCTATAACTTTTCTACTAGCTTGAATTTTCCAATTATACATTGTTTTTGTAACACACCCAACCCCTAAATACCATTTCTAGGGATGGGGCATCAAAGTTTTGCTTATTCAAATCATCTCTCTCAGGTCTTCATCCTCTTCTACTTGTCTGTAGCTTTGTAATGATTGTTACCCGCTCAAATCCTATCCATGGTTTGCAAGATATGACCTCCTGAAGTTATCCGGGCGTTATTTGTTTGGGTCTTTGGCATTCGGTGATGAACGCCCCTTTTCTTATTGCACACATACTCCTCGAAGTCCCGAAATCTCTCCACATGGCCTTGGCCATTCGACAATTGACTTTCAACATTTTATGTTGAACGTCCTCTTTCGGCATTCGATGTTCGACAATCGACGATGGACGTTCTATGTTTTCAGCATTCGATAATCGACAATCAACGTTCTACGTTTTCGATGTTCAAAAATCGACGATCGACATTGAAATTTTTGATGTTCGACAATCGAAAATCAACATTGATCATCCCTTTACTATACTACACCCCAAATATTCCAATCTCTCGAAGTCTTGGACTCTTGGAGTCTCTGTCGCATCACCAACCACGTTGTCCAGGCGAGCATGAACCAGAGGCTGACACATGATAAGGACCAGGGGTGACATGTGTCCTCATTAGGGGGTGACACATGTCATGGTCTAATAGGCATAGTGGGTCTATGAATCATTCATATCCTGATGACATGTGGCACCTTAGTTGTGGGTCCACATCACCCTGGATGATGTTAGTGAGCCATGTTAGCCCCATACATATACGTTATAACTTCTTTAAAATATCACGGTTGAGATCTGTCCACGTAGAGCCATAGATCCACGGATCTCGTTACTTCATGACTCTGGGATTCAAAGCTTAACAATTCCTCACATCATGAATCCCCTAAAGAGAAAAGTCTTCAAACTCTCTAATCTAGCACCACATTTCCTCATCCTGTCAACGGTTGAGATTCACTTCACCATTCATGACTTCATGAGTTTTCACACTTTGAATAATCTTGGCCAAGTTCCTCTACAGTACCAAGTCTACGGACTATAGGATATCTTGCCATGTAGCCTCTCATCTAATGAATCTAGTCCAACATATGACATTTGATAGGGGAAAAGTGGGGTCACGTGTCGCTCCACAACATGTTCTTGTTTGGTTGGGAAGTTAAGAGGGGTTCTCAACGAAGTCCTTAGATCGATGACTAAGAGGGATCTCGAAGGATCCAAGGATCGACAGTCTACGTCACTTTGTAAATTCAACATTCGGAAGTTCGACGTGTATCTTCTAGATTCCTCTCCGGAGCTCCGAATCTCTGAACCACACCCAATCTATCGCCACTTGTACCTAGAATTCATGACCAAAATTTAATATGGATAGTAGAGCTCCGGGAAAAATTGCGCGCCCTTATGATTTCACATTGATACAACTGAATACCCAAACTTTCATATATTCGTTGATCTGTGGACACATGTCCCTCTATTCTCAATGGTTCAGATTAACTTCTTGACTCTGGCATTTAGGAGTTTCGACGCTAGACCACTCCTATTCTCCTGAAGTGGAACTTTTCTGAAGTACTTAACGCTACCCCCTCCTAAGTCCGATCTAACAACTGAAAGATATCTCCACTGGATTCTCAACTGCACGACCCTCATCAATTTGTGACTCCGACCTTCGACTGTTTTTTAGGGTTGTGGAGTCATAAGTCCCAAAATCCTGAAGCAAAAGTAGATTCACTCCTTTTGGGCTTAGCAAGGGGTTTCCAATCTTGGTTCATATGAGATCATATTGAGGTTCCAAGCTACACTCAGCTCTAAGTCAAGACTTGATTAAGGCCATGGGTATGAGCCATCGGTCACATGGGTGGAAGGTCTAAAGGAAATTCCCTTCTCCCACAGAGTTGAACTTGACATTCCTGATAAGGTAAACTAAAACGGTCAGCATGACTTAGATGTTTCAGTTAATTATACCCTGACTCTCCTGCGGATTCACACCCCATAACTCTCTAGTGGATAAATTGAGGTAAATCGAATACCATGTAAATATAGCAGTTTACAAAAGAAAATGAGCATTTCTAATAACTTTTAAAACACTACAAGACTTAACCATAAACATAAGCATTCTATCATCGCATCCAATGTATTACACAAAGTATGAAAATCCTTATAAGAATTGGAAAATGTGAAGTGACTGCTGAAATGGGTGCCTATTTCTACCCAACCGTAGGCAGAACCACTCCTAATGGATTTACCACTGGCCACCCCCAAGATAGAACCTGATTCTCTGAGAGAGATTCTTTCTCCTTGCTCCACGACAGTCAGGGATGGAGGTTACTCTCCTCTTCCCACAAGGTCTTGGCAACCAAATTCCTCTACACCAAGTAAGGAGGTCTGCGCGAGAACTTCTTTAGTCACTCGTCAACCTCGTTTATCATCTTGTAGCGAGACCCTTCCCATGGATTCTTACAACCAAAATGAGATTTCTTATCAACTTTTCTTTCAATTCCAGAGTCGAAAACATGTTATCTTCTCTTCTAGATATTGTTTTTTCTACTCTACTTCCTACCGATCTACCTCTGTCCCCCAAATTACTTCCTTTCTTCCATTCCTCAACAAGGTTACATGGGTATGAATACCTGACTTGTGGTCAGGCCTAGAAGCCTTACAGATGGGTACCCTGCCCCATGTCCTCATTAACTCTTGAGGAGGGCCTTCCAACTTCCAGCCTTACCGGTAATTCATTTATGTGTTAAAGGACTGTTGATCAATTACACCCAATAGGTACTAGTTTGGTGAGGGTCATCTCAACCCTTATTGGTTTCACTCACCATCTCTCTCATAACATCCATGGTCTATCTTGGAAAACTCCCCCCTTTCAATAGTTGTGCAACACATATCCAATTTCTATAAATAACAAAAAAATCATATATTGACCCTTTTTTACAAAGTTTCGTCAAATCAAACATTCACACATATTTAGTCCACCATAGTCTCTTGACCAACTATAGTTATATTTACAAATTGGGGGAAACAAAGGTATCACAATCCCCTCCCCCTTAAAGAAACATCATCCTCGATGTTCTATCTGTCAATGTGCTCTGTATGTACGGAAGTAAACAAAAATGGATATGCATGTTTCATGGCATCCTCCATTTCCCATGTAGCCTCATATGGGCCAAAGTGTTTCCACTGCACCTTGACATGTGCAATGGTTCTGTTCCTGAGTGGGGTTTCCTTTCTGTCTATTATGCATTGAGGTTCTGGTAGGAATTCTCCCTCAGGTTCCACCTAAATCACAGACCAATCAACAATATGATTAAAATCATGTACATACTTCTTTAATAAAGAAACATGTAAAACATTTTGTTTTACATGTAAAACAAAATGTAAGACACAAGCTCCCGTCCTCAAAGATATTTTCCTGGGTCTAACTCAGAGATACACATGATCCCTTTCTTTGAACTCTCTAGGAGTCTTTTTCATGTCTGCATAGCTCTTTTGGCTATCATGGGCTATCTTCATATTTTGTTTGATCTGAATTACTTGTTGTTCCATTTACTTTAGCATATCTAGCTCGATTGCAACTCTTTCTACTGGGTTGTTCCATCTGATTGGAATGTTGCATTGTCTTCCATAGAGGGCTTGAAAATGGCTCATTTTTAATGACTCTTGATAACCATTGTTGTAGAAAAATTATACCAGTGGTAGGTAGTCCTCCCACTTCTTGGGTTGATGGATTACATGGATCCTCAACATGTCTTCTAACACTTGATTTACCCTCTCTATATTCCCATAATTTTGAGGGTGATAGGCTGTACTAAAGACCAATTTTATTTCAAAACTAGAAAACAATGATTTCCAAAAGTTTGAAGTAAATTTTTTATCTTGGTCGGATATAATTTCCTTAGGCATGCCATGCAGTATAAATATCTCTTTCATAAAAATGATGGCAATATCTATTGCCTTGTAAGTTGACTTGATGGGTATGAAGTGAGCAAACTTGCTCAGTTTTTCCACAACTACCATGATGGCGTCGTTCTATTTGGTTGATCTTGGTAATCCCGTGATGAAATCCTTGGATATGGTTTCCCATTTCCATTCGGGAATTGGTGGGGGATGCAACAACTCTATTGGGTGCCAGTGCCCTACTTTGACTTGCTGACATTCTAGACACTTAGCTAAGTAATCAACTATGTCCTTTTTCATTCTGGGCCAATAAAATAGTTTCCTAGTGGTCGTGATAATTTTCTGATAACCATGATGAGCAATATATGGTCTTTTGTGTAGTTCATCCATTATGAACCTATTCAAGTCGTCACAATTCAAAATATACAATTTTCCCTTGTAAGTCAACAAACCATCATTAAGCATTTGATATCCTTCATACTTCATCCCTATGTGATATTGCTTTAGGTATGATGTCATGGTATTGAAAAATGCATCTGTTTCTTGTGCACTTTTGACTCTCTCTTTGATGTCTGATTCACTAGTGCTTATAGCTGCCAAGTGAACCACTTTCATACTTATACTAAGGGAATCAACCACCCTATTCTCCTTTCCTTTGATATGTTTTATTTCAAAATCAAACTCACTAAGGAGAGCCATCCACCTAGCTTGTCTCACATTGAGTTTTGGTTGGTCAAACAAATACCTCAACCCACTATGGTTTGTCATAAGTACAAATCTTATACCTAAGAGGTAATGCCTCCACATTTTTAAAGCATGCACTATGGCAACCAATTCCATATCGCAAGTCACATAATTGACTTCATGCTCATTCAATTTTATGGATTCGTAACAAATCACATGTCCTTCTTGCATAAGGACTCCTCCGAGCCTTTCCTTGCAGGCATCTATACATACAAGGAAGTCCTTGTTTGGGTTTACAAAATTCAATACAAACATTGGTTAGAAGGTATTTCAAATCTTGAAATATTTCTTCACATTGTGATGTCCAAATGAATTTAACCCCCTTTTTATGAAGGGAGGTGATTGGGAAACCAATCTTGGAGAATCCCTTTATGAACCTCCTATAGTATCCTGCTAGTCCCATAAAAGATCTGATATCAGATACATCCTTTGGGGTAGGCCAACCCATGATGGCTTTAATCTTGTCAATATCAACTGCCACTCCCTAAAAAATAACATGGCCTAAGTAATAGACTTGTTTCTGGAAAAGGTCACACTTACTAAGCTTATCATAGAGATGATGTTCTCTTAGTACTTGGATTACTAGCTTGAGATGTTCTTCCCTATTCTTGGAATAGATTAGGATATCATCAATGAAAACCAACACAAACCTATCCAAGAAATTTCTGAATACATTATTCATTAAGAACATAAAAGTGGTTGGTGCATTGGTAATTCCAAATGGAACCACCACAAATTCATAGTGACCATATCTTGTCCTAAAGGCTGTCTTATGGATGTATTCATCTTTAATTAAGACCTGATGGTATCCAAACCTAAAGTAAATCTTGGAGAATATTGTAGCACCCCTTAATTGGTCAAACAAGTCATCGATCCTTGGCAAGGGATATTTATTATTGATGGTCATCTTATTGAGTTGTCTATAATCTATGCACAATATGAGTGTGCCATATTTATTTTTCACAAACAAGGTTGGTGCTCCCCATGGAGGCACACTAGGACGAATGTAGACTTTGTCCCACATCTCCTTCAGCTGTATTTTGAGATCAACTAGCTCTGGTGTACTCATTCTATAGGGTGTTCTAGACATTGGCACCACTCTTGGTACAAGTTCTATTGAAAAGTCAATGTCCCTTCTTGGAGGTAGACTTGGAACCTCTTATGGGAATATATATTTATATTCTCTTAATATGTAATGGTCCTCTAGGTTGGGTGTGTCTTTCTCAACATAGTTCAACACTTGTATTGCATACAATACTTCTTCACTTGGAGGGATGCTATTTGTCTCACTGAGACAAGATTTTGAATCCCTTGTAGGGTTACCCTTCTTCCTTTTTCATTTTCACACTCCAAAGTTTTACTGTAGCAATCCATCTTGGTTTTGTGGACATCGAACTAGTCCATGCCAATCAGTAGGTCATAATGTTCTAAAGGAAGTATGTTTAGGTTTTCTTGGGTGGGAAACCCACTTATAAAGAATTGACATGATGGTATGACCTCTGTTACTTTTCTTTTGGCTCCAGTGGCTAGTTGTACCAACCATGAATTAACATGTTTAAATTGTTTCAATTTACGTTTATCAACAGTTTGAGGGGAAACATAACTCAAATTAGAACTAGGTTCAATTAAAATGGAAAAATGATGGTTAGAAATCGTACCTTCCATCTACACCACTGAATCTTGGTGGTCAACTTGTCTATTAACCAAGGGTGCTTAAATTTTTGGCATGCTCCAAGCCACATAATTGAATGTGGTAGCCTCTTGGACATTGTAGATCCTCTTGTTTCTCTATTTCCTATGAAGATAGTCCCTTAGTAGATGTTCCTCTCCACAACCCCAACATTTCAAGGGTTCTCTCATTGTGTTATCAGTCTTACTTGGAACTACTCTAAATGGTTTATTTCCACTCTGGGATGGAAAATTTTGTTGATACACACTTCTGGTAGGAAGGCTCATCCTATAGCTCTTCCCATGGTTCTTAAATCTTGAGAATTTAAACCCATTCTTCTTGAATCCCAAATTGTTTTTCTTCTTCCAATATTCATGGGGTTCTCTCTTATTCTTGAATTGCTCATAGCAATAACTTTCTTTTCGAATAGTATCTTCCAAGGTATTTTGCTCATCAAACTCAATTCTGCCTCGATAGGACTGAGGTGATCCACTAATAAATCGTTGCATATTTACTTTTTCATCATTTATGTAGGGCACATACCTCATCAGATCAAGAAATTTGTTGATATACACATCTATGGTGAGTTGCCCCAACTTGATTTCATATGAATTCTTGGTCTTCCCATCAAAGTACTTTTCTAACAAATACTTATTCTTGAAGTATTTCTCAATTTTTTTCCATGACAAGTCCTTCTCATGGATTCATTTCACATTCCTAAGGTCCTCCCACCAAATGGAAGCTTTCCCATTGAGGTTGAAAATGGTTATCCAAGCCTTTAAGTTTTCAGAGTAGTCATGGACTTTGAAGTACTTCTTTAACCCGAGTAGCCAAACTTCTGATTCTTACCCCTTCTTAATCTCTCCATCAAAGGTGGGTGGTTTTTGTTTCTTGAACTCTTCAGGGTCATGACTCTTGGAATGTTTCCTCTTCTTTCCTCTTGTCTGAGAATGGGAACTAGTTTTTCCACTAGAATATTCCTTGGAGTTGTCATTGTCCTCATAGAGACATTCCAGTGAGTGTCTCTTGGCTCCATGTTGGGCCTTCCTTGAGTTCTCCTCCCGGCGTGGCCACTTTCCAGACCATGCTTTTTTAGCTAAGGTGGACTTGGATTTTTATTAGTTTGATGCCTGTCCACATGAATGGTAGTTGGACCATGTTGTATTTTTCTTTGTATATATAATAGACTTAGTAGTAGGACTGCATTAATTTCAGTCTGATTTTCCTGCTCCTTCATTATCCTTTCATTATCAACCTTATAACTCTGTAATTATAGCATGAGGATTATTACAGTTTCAGCCAAATATGGAGGGGTTTCCACCACCTTCCTTTCATTAGATTATTCCTCTCTATTGTGGGAGCTCTCCCCCAACTCATGGTGTGTCACCATCCCTTACATTGTAGTTTTCCCGTTGTTCATTGATTGCTTGAGTGCTAAAAAAACATTTTCTGTTAGTTACTAATATACCAATTCATGAACAACATATTATGGCAAAGTGAAGTTAGCTTCTTTATTTGGAAACATTAGCAACATACAATGCAGATTTACAAAGAATCTATCAAAAATAGAAGGTTTCATTCCTCTCTTCAATAGAGGTTCAAACAAGTTTCTTATAGAAGGGGGAAACATAGGGTGTTACCCCATAAAGTTCTCTAATAATAGTTTATGCGACTTGTGCATAAGCCCAAGTAGGCCAAGTTTTGTTGCCATGCTATGATACCAATTTGTAACACACCCGACCCCTAAATACCCTTTCTAGGGATGGGGCATTAAATTTTTGCTCGTTCAAATAATCTCAAATCATCTCTCCGAGGTCTTCATCCTCTTCTACTCATCTGTATCTTTCTAACAACTATTACCGGCTCAAATTTGATCCCTGGTTTGAAAGATACAACCTCCCAAAGTTATCCGGGTGTTATTAGTTGGGGTCTTCAATGTTTGACGCTAAACACCCCTTTTCTTACTGCATGCATACTCCCCAAAGTCCCAAAATATCTCCACGTGGCCTTGGCCATTCGATGATTGACGTTTTACATTGAACGTCCCTTTTTTGACGTTCGATGTTCTATGTTTTTGGTGTTCGACAATCGATGATCAACATTCTACAATTTCAGTGTTCAACAATCGGTGACCGGCATTGAATGTTTCAACATTTGGAAATATGTGATCAATGTTGATCGCCCCTCTACTATACTACGCCCCAAATCTTCCAATCTCCTGAAGTCATAGACTCCTAGAGTCTTGGTCGCATCACTAACCACGTTGGCCAGGTGGGAATGAACTAGAGGTTGACACACACCGAGGAATATGGGTGACACATGTCCTCATTAAGGGGTGACACATGTCATGCTCTAATAGGTATAAGGGGTATGTGAATCGTCCATATCTCGGTGACACATGGTACCTTAGTTGTAGGTCCATGTCACCTTGGATGACGTCAGTGAGCCACATCAACCCCAAACATACAACCTTCTAACTTCTTTCAAATATCACAGTTGAGATATGTCCATGTATATCCATAGATATACGACTCCAGTTACTTCATGAATCTAAGCTTCAGAGCTTACCAATTCCTCACATCGTGAATCCCCTGAAGAGCCAAGTATCTGGACTCTCTTATGTAGCACCACATGTCCTCATCCTGTCAACGGTTGAGATTCACTTTTCCATTTACGACTTCGGGAGTTTTCACACTTTGAATACTCTTGGCCAAGTTCCTCCAGAGTACCAAGTCTCTAGACTATAGGATTTCCTGCCACGTAGAATCTCATCCAATGGATCTAGTCCAACGGATGACATTTGACAGGGGACAAGTGGGGGCAACGTGTCACTCTATGACACGTTCCCGATTGGTTGGGTAGGTAAGAGGGGTTCTCAATGAAGTCCTTAGATCAATGGCTAATAAGGATCTCGAAGGATCCGAGGATCGATGATCTACATCACTTTGTAAATTTGACATTCGAGAGTTCAGTGTGTATCTTCCAGCTTCCTCTCTGGAGCTCCAAATCTATGAATCACACCCGATCTATCGCCATGTGTACCTAGCATTCACGGCTAGGATTTACTCCAACTTGTAGAGATCCAGAGAAAATCGTGCATCCCTATGTATTCACATTGATACCATCGGATACCCAAACTTCCAGATAGTCATTGATCTATGGAAACACGTCCCTCTATTCTCAACAGTCCAGATTAACTTCGTGAATTTGACATTCATGATTTTCAGCGCTAGACCACTCCTATTATCTTGAAGTGGAACTTCACCAAACTACCTAATGCTACCCCTTCCTAAGTTCGATCTAATGACTGAAAGAGATCTCCACTGGATTCTTAGATCCACGAACCTCATTAATTCACGATTCCAACCTTTGACTATTTTCAAGGGTTGTGGAGTCATAAGTCCCGAAGTCTCTAAGACAAAGTAGCTTCACTCCTTTCGGGCTTAGAGAGGGGTTTCCAAACCTTGGTCATATGGGATCATATTGAGGTTCTGAGCTACACTCAACTCTTAGTTGAGACTTGATTAAGGCCATGGGTATGAGCCCTCAGTCACATGGGTGGAAGGTCTAAAGGAAATGTCCTTCTCCCACATAGTTGAACTTGAAATTCCTACTAAGGTAAACTAGAAAGGTCGGCATGACTTAGACGTTTCAGTTAATCCTACCCCAACTCTCCTGTGGATTCACATCCCATAACTCTCTAGCGGATAAAATGAGGTAAATTGAAGACTATGTAAATATAGCAGTTTACAAAAGAAAATGAGCATTTGTAATAAATTTTCAAACACTACAAGACTTAACCATAAACATAGACATTCTATCATCGCATCCAATCTATTACACAGAGTATGAAAATACTTATTAGAACTGGAAAATGTGAAGCGACTGCTGAAAGGGGTGCCTATTTCGACCCAACCATAGGCACAACCACTCCTAACGGATTTACCGCTGGCCACCCCCGAGCTAGACCATGATTCTCTAAGAGAGATTCTTTCTCCTTGCTTCGCGACAGTCAGGGACAGAGGTTACTCTCCTCCTCCCACAAGATCTTGGAAAGTTGATTCCTCTGCACCAAGCAAGGAGGTCTGTGTGATAAGTTCTTTAGTCACTCATCAACCTTGTTTATAAGCTTGTAGTGAGACCCTTCCCATGGTTTCTTATAGCCAAAACGAGCTTGCTTCTTAGCTTTTCTCTCAACTCCAGAGTCGAAAACATGCTCTCTTCTCTTTTGGAGATTGTTTTCTCTACTCTGCTTCCTACCGATCTGCCTCTGTCCCCCGAATCACTTCCTTTCTTTCCTTTCTCAACAAGGTTGCGTGGGTCCAAATCCATAACTCGTGGTCAAGCCTAGAAGCCTTACATATGGGTACCCTACCGCATCTCCTCATTAACTCTTGAGGAGGGACTTCCAACTACCAATCTGACTGGTAATTCATTTATGGGTCAAAGGATTGTTGAGCAATTACACCCAGTAGGTACTAGTTTGGTGAGGTTCATCTCAAACCTTCTTGGTTTCCCTCACCATCTCTCTCATGAAATCCATGGTCTATCTTGAGAAACTCCCCCCTTTCAACAGTTATGCAACACATATCCAATTTCTATAAATAACATAAAATTCATACATTGACCCTTTTTTACAAAGGTTCATCAAATAAAAAATTCACACATATTTAGTTTGCCATAGTCTCTTGGCTAGTTATATTTATATTTACAAACTAGGGGAAATAGGGGTATTACAGTTTTGGAAGTTTTTACTAGAGCCCTAAAGTGATAACTCTCTAGTAACTTCACTCTAATTACCAATTAATTTTTAAAAGGCTAAGGAAGGAAGGTATGCTAGAGCCTATAAGTTCCTACTCTCTAGCAAAACCTCTCTCAAAGGCTTAGATGCTTGAGGCCTTGAAGTGCCAAGACCCCTTGCATATACCTCTTTCTTAGACAAGTATTATCATTACTTTATTTCCCAAGTTATATTGTTGTTGTTATTGACTCCATAAGCCCCTAAAGGAACTGATTTCTATGCTCTTGTGTATGAATGAGATCAAAACAAACTTTCAAACTCTCTTGCTTGAAGATCTCACTAACATTAACACTAATATAGCTTAGAAACACTAAAAACCACACTGTTTTTGCCATAATCACTACTATAGACCTTGTTTTGCATCCCTAACAAGTATACTAACCTAGAAACTTACCCCAAAATTTTCACTAGCCTAGGCGCTATCACCCCAAGGCTCTAGTCTTCCCTTTGTTATTATTCTAAGTGAAAATTCCAAAGTTGTTAAAGGTTGTTGTTGCTGATGTAACTATTGTTAAAACCATCTTGAAAACCCCTAAAAACCCTTAAATTGTCCATAAGACCACCCAAAACTTGTACTAGGCACGCCATGATCAATAGGTTTTGAAATAGTTGTTTAATTACCTAACTTAAGCACTTTCTGAAGTGGTTTTGATGGTGTCATCATGATTTATTTTACTATTGTTACAAGTGTTTTGACATCCCATTGAAGTCACTTATTGACTTGTTTTAACCTTGAAATTGTAAGTGACAAGGTACTATCAAATTGAAAAGTATTTATATTATTTTTGTCATCATAACTTGCAATTTCCGGATATAATGTTGCTACAAATTTTATCTTTGCTTGTAGCACATAATTCATCTAAGAAGTCATTGATCATAATTAGTGAAATCATTTTTATTGCTAACATTTGATGTTTCATTGGTAAAGGGAAGGCACCATTCATTTCCATTTCCTTTTATCCCTTTGAACTTTACCAAGTGACTTCTTTCCTTGAGTGACCTAGAGAGAGAGGTGGGTTTTACCTGGTCTTCTTACCCTTCATCAACCAACTTGGTCCTGGGACGTCTCCCTTGGAGTGAGATTTTATCCTCCTCCTAAATAGAAAGAGGTATCCTGTTGGGGTGACAGTGATAGGACTACCTCTCTGTTATGTCAATCTAGGCTTACTTGCCTTCAGGCTTTGTGAAAGTATAGATTGTGCGATAAAATTCCTGTTATGGTGAAATCCCTCATGGGAAGATGATTTGTGAATTCCAAATGGTTAAGTGGTTGAGTAGCCCATGAGTGTGGTTAGGGAACCCAAGTTTCATTAAGGAATAATGTAATGAAGATCAATGAATTTGCAGGAGAAACTATTCCATATGGATAGTATATGGCATGTCGTTTTTGGTGATATGTGGAACATTACATAACTCCTCATGGTTAGAGAGTTATGGCCATGTGAAGTTGGAGAACCCTCATGAGTCATCTAGAAGCCCCTATAAGGTCAAAGAAGTCAAATTATTCTTGAAGCTCCTAGAAGAAGTTTACCAGTCAAAGTGGTTAGTCATGGATTAAGTGGTTGCAACAAGAAAAAAATTAAAAATAAATTAGTTGCAACTAGAAGTGGAGAGTTTACTATTTGTGGAAAAAGTGACTAAGTGGACAAAGTGGCTAAGTGGACAAAGTGGTTAAGTGGACAAAAGTTGATACTTCTAGAGGAAGCTACTTGGATATTATTAATAAGAGAGTAAGGGTCTCCCATAAGAATATATTGAGCATATTGAATATATACAAGTGACTGAGGTAACTAAAGGATATATAGGTGAATTTCAGAGGGAAGGTGAAGTAAAGGAGGCCGAAAATTCAAGGGAGGATACAGTTTTTAATGATGCTTTCTAAGGTATGTTATTTACAGATCATCTCACCATCTTGGAAATAACTTATTTTCTAGAATGATTCAGATAGAAAAATATGTAGGTTGTTGAGAAAACATATCCAATTAATTATGATAAAAAATTCATCTTGTGTGTTGTTGTAGTTTGGGAGTTACACTCTATGGAAGATAGGGTTTGTGGCTAGTCCTGAAACTAGTCTAAAACAAGTGTTATGGGTAAAAATTTCATAACTTCTTCATAAAATATCAAAATTTAGTGAGAACATATGCATTGGTTAGAGTATAGTCTGTAGTATGTTTTGTACCATTTTTATATCCATACAGAAAATATTCCATGTGTGGCATGCTCTAAAAGTTCACTCTCTAGAATAAGCTAGAATTCGACAACATCTGCCATTTTTTCTATAAATCCTTTCCTGGGAGGTTCCAAGCAGTGAAACCCAAAGAATTTGCAGATAAGACACTGAATAATATTGTGTATTATATTCATAACTTTATACATTACATGTACAAAGTTATTCTTGTTTCAAGTTAGGGTTGTTGACTAATCCAAAATTAGTCATGTGAGACTAAAGTAAAGTTTGATGAAAATGCTAGTCTCTTGTTGTTGATGTTAAGGAAGGTTTGCAGGTCTGTGATCACATACAACAATTCTGTTACATAGTTACATGCATGTTATATTCATGTTTTGATGGTTACATTTGGTCATGACATGGTACATGCTTGAGGCTACAAAATAGTGAGGATTGACACATGGTTTTATGTAAGGGTTTATGGTATTTGGTTTATGGAGAGTATGGTGTATTCATAGAGGTATCTTGTTGGTTAACTTGGTGATATTGTGCATATGGTTGAGAGTTTATTGATGATTGATCTTTAAGAGTAGATTAGATTTAGATGATGAGATTTGAGAGATAGGTTGAGGTGACAGGTTGTTGTGACAGGTTGTGTTATGCATAGTTGATGCACTTTCCTTGGTATAGAATGTTGGTACAGTTTGACATATTTATTTCTTTCTACAAGATGGGGCTTGTACTTGAGGATTGGATTCCTCTTCTCAGTTGGTGTTGAGATCTGCAGGCTGGGTCTTGCATTAAGAGTTGGTGCTATCTTTGATTTGGTGCTCATTTCAGTTGGTGTTGATAAACCCCAAGGATTGTAGTCCATAATACAAAAAAAACTTATACATATATCTAGTGTTCATTGCGTTCTTTATTGTAATGGTGAATAGTTCTTTATTGTTAATATATGTAATTAATATATGTTTACATGAAAGAAACTAAGTGTGAATATAAGTAACAAGTATTGATGTTGTGAATGGTGATGGCTAACTAAAGTTTTGTAAGAAGTTATAAAAATAACACCACAGTTATTCACCCCCCCCTCAGTGTGGTCAATGTTCTCAACAAATATCCCCAATCATAGGCCAATGATACCCTTAGGAGGCCATGTGTGATTGTTCGAGGCATCATTCTTCGCCCTAGATAGCTAGAAGCTTCCTTTAGGGCCTAATGTTCATGTTTCCTCCCTTGGCTGTGTCTAGAGCCATGTCCATGTTTGTTCCCATAACCATATCTAGGTTTGAGAGACTCGTACTCAATGTTCAAAAATCATAACGCTAACTATCCCCATCTAGAGACCAAGGATACCCTTCAAAGGTCCTTTGTGGTGGTTCAACATGTCATTGATGGCCCTAGATGCCTAGAATCTTGATTTAGTACCTAAGTCTTGGGTTTCTTCTCTCAATCTTTTCCATGATCCCGTATCCTAACTTGAAGGCCAAATATCCCATCGAGAGGTCATTTATGGTCATTTGAGGTGTCATTCATGACCCTTGAGACCTATAAGCTTCCTAAAAGTTTGATAGGTCAGGTGTGGTGGTTTGAGGTGTCATGTTTGGCCGTAGATGCCAATACTCTATGTACTTTAACTAAGGCTTTTTTTCCCCCCCTCACCCATCCAAGGTCTTGAGACTCATACCTAATAATCAAAACCTTGTGAGGGAACTAACATCCTTTCTCGGAGGCCAAGGATAGCCTCTAGAGGTAATGTGTTATTCGAGGAATTTTTCATGGCTATGGATGCCTTGAAGCTTTGTTTAGGACCTAAGGCATGGCCTTCTTCCCTAGATTGTTTCCATCTTCTTGGGAGACATACCTACTACTCAAAACCACCTAGTGGCATTAACATCCCTAATCATAAATCAATGATACCCTCAGGAGGCCATGTGTAGTTGTTTGAGGCATCCTTCTTGGCTCTTGATGGCTAGAAGCTTCCTTTAGGGAATAATGTTCATGTTTCCCTACCTAGCCATGTACAGGACCTCAAGACTCATACCTAGTGCTAAAATATGCTAGTGGTACCTATATACCTAGTTAGAGACAAAGGATGCCCTCGATGGGTCATTTGTGGTGGTTTAAGGTGCCATTATTGGTATCATAATCCTATAAGCTCACTTTAGGGCCTAACTCTTGGTTTTGTTCCCTTGACCATATCCAGGGTATAAAGAATCATTCTCAATGTTCAAAAAGTCATAATTCTAAATAGCCTCATCTAGAAACCAAGGATAACTTAGAAAGGTCCTTTATAATGGTTCAACCTGTCATTGATGGCCCTAGATTCCTATAAGCTTCATTTAATATGTAAGGATTGGGTTTCATATATAGATCATTTCCAAGGACCCAAGACCCATACCCAATTCTAAAAATATCCTAATGATTTTGATATCCCCACTTGAAGGCCATAGATCCACTCAAGAGGTCATCTATGGTTGTTTGAGGTGTCATTCATGACTGTTGGCCCTTGACCAAGTTTTGGGAGATCCTTGGTCAATTTGGACCTATTTTGGGACTTCGACAGCCTATTGAAGGAGGAGCAGAAGACGAAGCAGAGATCGTGGGATCTCGGCCCCTTTTTGGGATTTGGGATTATGTAACAGGTATGGGATGTTGGCCCATGGGTTTACCCATGCTTAGGCCTATTTTGTAAAGTATAAATAGATGTCTAGGCAATGTAAGGAGGGGCATCTATGTGATGTTAGAATAATATGATAAGTGCTAGATCTATGTGATTGAAGGATTGTAAGTTCTCTGTGCATACTATGTGAGACTTGCAGAGATAAGTGTAAGTCATTGTAAGAGGTTGTGGAAGGCTGCATGCTTAGATCTACTCAGGGAAGAAGGATCTAGCGAGATGCGTAGATTTTCTGTCCTATGTGGAGTAAGGTTTTGAGGCTCTGTGCATGTAACCTATTGAAGAAGCTAATAAAGAAGAAGAGTTGGTGGACGTAGCCCCAGGGTGGGGGTGAACCACGTATATGCTATGTTTCTCGACTTTGTGAAATGTGTTGATGGGTCTATGTCTTTACTTGCTAAGTGCTTTGATATATATAGATAGATCTGTCTATGCTTTGTGCTAATGATGTATATGGATGTTAGATAAAAATTATATGAATGTCATTAGTCCTTGAATCTGCTAGATCTGATCTGTTCCTTCATGCTAAGTGCTTCTAGATGCCAGATTTGGTTGACCACTATGTTGTACTATGATTAGGGTTTAACTGCGCTGTAACTAAGAACTAAATATTGATAAATATCACTGCTAAGTGCTCTGTTAAGTGTTACAATCAAAGATCTGTGTCCTAGCTAAGGTTGTAGACACCTGAGTCCTGCAACCACCCTTACCTCTACCTCGGGTGAGACTTCATCTTCTTCGTAGGTGTTACCGAAAGGGTTGGTAGTTAGGGTTTTGTTGGTGCGTTGTTGTAGCGTTGAACCCTGGGTCTTCCCTTGTGCCAACAAATGGTTCCGTTGCCGGGACCTGAAACTGCGATTACTGGGAGCCAAGGAAGAAGAAGCTTTCTACAAATATCCGACCTGGAACTGTGATTGCTGGGAACTAAGGAAGAAGAATCTTTGTGAAAAGATTAGACCTAAAATTGTGAAATCTCTGTGCGTAGATCTGTATCTCTAGTGTCTAGTACTCTATTTAGTTTAAGAAGCCTTGTGCTAAAGAAAAGAGGTAAGATATGAAATCTTTGTGCTTTGAGAAAGGTAAATTTTTTTTGATTAAAAGAGGTAATATCTGCAAGCTCTGTGCTCTGATAAAGGTAAGAATAGTGAAAAGTTCTATATTTGAAAGCTTTGTGCTCTGTAGAAGTAAGATAAGTGGAAATTTTTGTTTCTAAAGTATGGATCTAGGTATGTTTGATAGATTCTGTCCTAGCTTGAAAACTAGGGCACTAATAGATGAAAGAAGGTTTGATATGCATAGATATGATAAGAATAGTGAAATATATGTTATACCTATGCATAAAAAGAATGTTTGGACTAATAAGTGGATGTAGGATCCTATAAAGAAATGTTTGCAGGTTAGCTACCATGATTCTAGCGCGTAGTACATGAAAGGATGGGGATAATTTAAAAGAAAGAGAGGATTAACCCTCTATTATAGTTGCGGAAGATTGAGACATCTTGCTAAGGAATGCCCAGGGAGAAGACCCAGTTGTCTTTGTTGCAAAGCTATGAACCATGAAGTATTGGATTTCCCTAGAATGATTACTAAGCTTGAAGGAATGAACATGAGACAATAAAACCCTAAGGCATATCTAGAAATGGCAGA
Organism: Picea engelmannii; assembly: GCA_009831015.1. Taxonomy (NCBI): domain Eukaryota; kingdom Viridiplantae; phylum Streptophyta; class Pinopsida; order Pinales; family Pinaceae; genus Picea; species Picea engelmannii. The sequence continues at coordinate 59,138 of ML822087.1, read as the reverse complement.
ACCCCAGAAAGAATCCGAGAAAGTATTGATACAGATAAAAGAAACATTGAATGACCACCGACATGTCAGTTTATCAGAGATCTTCAAAGAAAAAGAATGCCTTGAATAAATAATAGGAGAATTCGACATTGAATGTGTTCTGGATGAGGAAACATAGGTGAATGTCATGACATAAAGAACTTGGGAACTTTTAGGGAATACTTCTATGACTCCTTCATTGGGAGGACTAGGTCTATTTAGAGGAAAGATGATAAACCTGTGTGGAAAGATCACCTGGATATCTATTAATGCCAATGGAACTTCGACAGAGGAAGATTTTGAGATTATTAAATTTATTGAGAATAGATCCCCATTTACCATGTTACTAGGAAAACCTTAGATTGAAAGAGATCAGGCCAGAAGGAAAGAAGAAAAAGAAGTTTTAGCATAGAAGAAGCAAGAGTTAAAATATTTCATGACTAGAAGGATCACACACTTGATTGAAGAACAAGAGAACATATCGAAGCTATCTAATTCCAAAGACCCAGATGTCAAAGTTGCAAGAACACTAGAAGACCCATAAACGATTGAAGTACCTATTCTAGATAAAGAAGAAGTATCACCCTTGACTCTTAGGAAAGAATCTCAACAACGCAAAGTAACCATGCCAAAACAAGATAAGAATGAGAACGGAAAAAGGCATACTGAGGCGAAGCTCACTGGAAAGAAATCTAGAAAACTAAGTAAAAAGAGAGATAAGATAGACAAGTTACAGAAGGTCCCAGAGGGAACTTCGCTGAGGGAAAATTTGCAAAATTGGAACTTCGTCGGGATAACAGAATAGCGTCACATGGAACTTCGCCATGGCGAAGCAATATAGCTGTTGGGACCAATATAGCCATTTGGCCAACCCTATGAATGGGTATAAAGGAATTTATGGTTCTCCACTAGACCATTGGACCGTGCCATAATGGACATAACAGAGTTAATGAAGGCTTCTTGATCGTTGCAAGAAATTTGTTGCCAAGTTATCTATTTATTCCATCACACCATGCACCGAGAACACTTTTTCTAACCGTGAATTTGAGCCCGCAGATTTGTTGATTTTAAATAGTGATCATTGCGCTATTGCCTTCTATCCTATTGCAGTGTCTAAGTTACCCCTTGAACCCGAATATTTCCAACCCCAAGCGTGTATGTCAGACGAGTTCAACATTGCAGAGAGAGTTGTCGAAGAAGTTCTGATCGACCTCATGATTAAACGAGTCATGTCGATGTCTAAAGGTGTACAAGAATCATCGACAAGAGGAATTCAAGCCTCTCCATCAACTGCTCACAGATTGGGGCCATCTCGACCATCAATAGAGAATAGAACCAAGCATAAAGATGACCTATCAAACACGAAGTTGATTCCATCCATATTGCCCGATTACATCCCGCCTCTGGTTGGCGCAGTGAATCATGATAGTGTACCAAGAGACTTCGAGTACACTATGGTCACTATGTACCTCCCAAAGGGGATACACGCAGTTTGAACTGAGCATGACAAGATCAAAGCGTTGAAGTTTAGCGACTTCAGCCTCGGAGATCGAAAGATCTATGGTATGCTCGCCCCATACAAGTACCTAACTAGAACAAAAGGGAAGAACTCGAAGATCATCCCTCAGTCATGGATGATGAACCTCGTGTAGTCCACCCTGCTGAATGCCATGAAGATACCACATTTCGGAAGACACTAGGAAGTCAATGCATGTGTTAAGATGCTACTGTCGTGTTACCATGGCGGCTACTTATGGCTAGACCGTCACATTACAGTTGACCCAACGCTGATCCACAGGAGCTGCGCAGATTTCCTCTCCTATGCAGAGTAAGGTTTTGAGGCTCTGTGCATGTAATAACCTATTGAAGAAGCTAATAAATAAGAAGAGTTGGTGGACATATCCCAAGGGTGGGGGTGAACCACGTATATGTTGTGTTGCTCTGCTTTGTGCAATGTGTTGATGGGTCTATGTCTTTACTTTCTAAGTGCTTTGATATAGATAGATAGATCTATTTATGCTTTGTGTTAATGATGTATATGGATGTTAGATCATACTTATATGAATGTTCTTAGTTCTTGAATCTGCTAGATCTGATCTGCTCCTTCGTGCTAAGTGCTACTAGATGCCAGATCTGGTTGACCACTGCATTGTACTGTGATTAGGGTTTAATTGCATTGTAACTAAGAATTGAATATTGATAAATATCACTGCTAAGTGCTCTGTTAAGTGTTATAATCATAGATCTGTGTCCTAGCTAAGGTTGCAGACACCTAAGTCCTATAACCACCCCTGCCTCTACCTCGAGTGAGACTTCATCTGCTTCTTAGGTGTTGCTGAAAGGGCCGGTAGTTAGAGTTTTTTTGGTGCACTGTTGTAGCATTGAACCCTGGGTCTTCCCCTATGCCAACAATGACCCTTGAGCCCTAGAAGCTACATAATACCTCAAGAGCCACAGGTGTGGTGGTTTGAGGTGTCATGTTTTTCCCTAGATTCCTAGAATCTTTGTACTTCAACTAAGTCTCAGGTTCCCCCCTTGACCATATCAAGGAAATTGACCTTTGTTGGTGTTGTTCATGGAAATTGAGCCTAAGAATCTATGTTTAGGGTCCAAGGTTATTGTTTCCCTCCCTTGAACAATGTTAATGGCCTCGATATTTTGTTTCCCTACCATGATTATGGTCAAGGTATCCATACCTAAGTGTGTTGCAAGAAACATCTTAATGGAACCCATATCCAAATACAAGGGAAAAGACACCCTAACAAGGGTTCATATCATTATGTTTAGGTTTTATTCATGGTGCTTAAGCTCAAGAAGGTTCAATTAGGGCATAAGGCCCTTGTTTACCTCCTTGACAATTTTTAAGCATCCAAACCCATTTCCAATGCATAATACCTACTCACCACACTTGTATCCCACTTGAAGGCCTACACAAAACCCTACACGAGACTCATGTGTTGGTTCAAGGACTTGTTCAAGGATCTTGAGCCTAAGAATATTCAACAATATCTTGAGGTTCTTGTTTTTTCTACCTTGACAATGTTCAAGGCCCTATGACCCATCCTTGGTGCACAAAATCTTCTGATAGTATCCATATCCAACTTTAATGCCAATTAATATCCCCTAGGGAGGGTTTGTGTTGTGGTTGTAGGTGTGTTCATGGTGAGTGAGCCTAATAAGAGGTGTTTAGGGCCTAAAGCCCAAATTGTTTCCTCCCCTAACCACAATGATTAAGCTCTAGAAGGTTCATTTAGGGCTTAAGCTACTTATTCCCCATCTTACCATGTTTATACCTCGAAGTCCATTTCCGGTGCACAAAACCTACTAATGGAACTTTTATCTCATTTGAATGCTAAAGAACACTAACCATGGACCCAAGAATGATTTTTGGTGTGTACCCAAGACACATTCTCGTCCAAGGAAAGTGTTCTTGTTTAATCATGGTGCTTGTATCCCTCTAGTAGGCTAGATATAGCATATAAGGATCTTGTGTGGTCATTAGAGGATGTGTTCAACACTAGGTGTAGAATATTTGTGTGTAGTAGGTGTTGTTCATGGTTGTTGAGCCCAACAAGAATCATTTAGGGAAAAAGGCCCAATATTCTCCTCATGTGACCCTATTTAGACCTCTAGTACTATTACATATTGGAAACATTTTGACGTTCTATTTGCAACGTTATGGACAAAATTGGCCATACTATAAAAAAATAGAGGAAATTTTATTTTTTTTCTCTATATTGCCCGATAACGTCACTATTGCAACGTAATACAAACACATGTCGCTATTGTGATGACATTGGATTTTTGTCTCTCTTGCGACGTTGGTAAAATATCCGTCGCACTTGTGACGTTACAAAAATTAGGTTCTCCCCTTCCCAACGGTCACCTAGTATTTGATCAAGTCAACTTTGACTTGGTCAACTATTGTCGAAATTGCGACGTTATAAAATCTATAAATATGTTGCATTTTACGGATGTTGTGACAGGTTTTCTATAATAACAACACTTCAAAAAGGGTATAAGCTAGTCTTCTTGGCGAACAAAAAACAAGTATTTTTTTTCAGTATATATCTGTGGGGAAGAATGTCAGAAAACATTAGAGCTGGGAAAATAATTAAAGAGGGTGAAAAGAGTGATGGTAAATGTTATTGTGTAGGATTTGGCTCCTCAAAGCCTTATAAAACCCAATTTTTTTTTTAATTTAAGGAATGAGCCTAACATTTTATTTTACTTCATAATCAGCATATAACCAAAATTTATTGAACTGAACACAATAGCTTACGAACAACCTTATAACCCTTCATATTCCTTAAATTGCATAAAACAAATATGTAAATTAAAATACCTTGGTCTAATGCTAACCTTCTGCTTGTCTTGTTGACCTTCCTGCTGCTTTCGTTTGTCTTGTTGACCTTCCTGTTGCTGCCTTGCCTAGCTTGAAGCCACAGACTAACTCTGCCCAAACCGTGTTTCCACCTTGCCAACTAGGACAACTTCCTAGCTCCAGGATACCATATGGATATCCTGGCCCCCATGCCCAAAACCCCCAGCAAACCGGTGCCCCTGTACTAATCCTTCCCGACTACAGAACTCAACTCCCCTGCGCAAATCCAAGAGAACCCTCCAAAAAAATGATCCCCATCTTTCGTAAGCCTCCTCCCTTCATATCCCTCCTTCACCACCCTTTTCTCCTCATTTATTTCCTTATCTATACATTCATTACCTTATCCACATAGTTAATGCCTTACCCTATTATTTAATGTTTCCTTATCCTTATTTTTAATGCTTCTTATCCCCTAGTATACGTAGATCATTTAATTAAATAATTAAATTTATTAACCCCCTTAAATTTATTATCCCGTTCATTCAATGCAATAGGTAATTAAATAATTAATTATTCAAAATTATAACAATTAATTAATTAATAAATATTTAATTAATATTATTATGCCAATCTTTGTTTAGTTAATAACATGTTAGAAAAATTAATTACCTAATAAATTTTACTTAATAATCCCTAAGCATATATT
>ML822087.1:13299-24635 GCA_009831015.1 Picea engelmannii | reverse complement strand
TGCATGGTTGATGCACTTGTTTATGGTACAGGTTGATTACAGGTTGATGCATGGTTCATATTTATTGGTACAGGTTTACAATGGTATATCTCACAGTGATAGTGTGACAGTGGTTCCATCATTCTACTTCTACTTCAGGGTGGAAGGATGGGGCAAGGACATGTGGTTGTATCCACCTTCTGGTTCTAGCTAGAGAACATTGGGGGTTGTAGCCTCCTTCTGGTTGTAGCCAGATATTTGGGGAGCTGGAGCTTCCCTCGGGTTGTAGCCTGAGAAACTAGGGGGTTGGAGCCTCCTTCCAGTTGCAGCTGGAAAACAAAGGAAGTTGGTGCTTCCAATGAATGTAATTCTTCAAGACATATAAGAAAAAACATTCCGTGGTTTTTTCCCGATTTGGGTTTCCACGTAAAACACTGGTGTACTGTGTATGTGTATGATTTTTCATTTGTTCATTTCTTATTTACACTGCAGTTATTGGATAATAATGCTTCATTGATATAGCACTTGGATTATATGGTTAAAAGGGATTATATTTCTCTATTACTGATTCACCCCCCCTCTCAGTAATCCAACATCTCAAACATTCATTGTGGTCTTTCAGTAGGCTAAAGACAATCCAATCATCAAAATATGCTTCCAAGAACTTGTGTAAAAAGTCCTTAAATGCTTCGACCAGCACCCTAGAAAAGATGGCTGGTGCATTATTGAAGCCAAAAGGCATCATAGTATACTGGAACGATCTCGATTCTGTTGCAAGTGTGGTCTTGTGTCGATCTTCCTTAGTAATTCTGATTTGGTGATAGCCTGAAAATCCATCTGTGAATGAGTAGACCTCCTGTCCTCCTACATTATCTAGAACTTCATCAGTAAAGGGTGTAGGGAAGGGGTCATATAGGCATGCATCCTTCACTTTCCTTAAATCTACATAAATTCTTATTTCTCCTGACTTCTTATCCTGGACCACCATAGGGCTAATCCATTCAAATTATTCAATAGGTTCTATGATTCCTGCTTCCAGCATTCTATCCAATTCAATTCAAACTTTCTTCTTGTATTTGGAATTCAGTCTGTAAGGTATTTGCTTGATGGGTATTGCATATGATATCAGAGGGATCTTCATTTCTCCCATGGGTCCTTCAATGCCCTTCATATCTGTGAAATTGGTTGGAAACAAGTCCTGATATTCATGTAATAGCTCTGTGATCTTGCTAATAGTAGCATCATCCCAATAGTCTCCCACATTTTCTAGCTTAGGTGTTTTCTATGTTCCAATATTAACTTTCTTAATTTTAATGGGCTGTCCAACAAAGGGTAATTCAATTCCTAGTTCTTCTATGTCTCTTTGTCTCTCAGTTTCTAAAATGTTTGCATCCCTAGGGTCATCATCCTCATCAAAATTAATATTGTAGCAATCATGTAACTATTGAAGGGGCGTAGTCCATTCATCTCCTTCTTGGGTAAAAGAGAGGTTAGGTGTCTCTTCAAAGACCTTTTGCCTCACAATTTGTAAAGCCTGATCTACTGTAGGGTACTGATTCTCAAATAAAAACGTAGTTATAAAGTTCTGAGTCATTCCATACTAGTCTGTAGTGATAAGGCACAATTCTGCTTGAAGATACTAGTTTATAGGCGTAGTATCCAAAGTATTGATGAACTTATGCACCCACTTTTCCTTAGGAATGGTACTCCAGGCCTTCTCACAAATTCATGTGTTTTCCTTAGGACAAATCTGACCTGCATATCGAACTCTGCATCCTTTAACTTGTTCTGAAAAGTGCACTATCAGTAAGGTGTAGCACTGTGTCCACTCCACGATGTTCCTCTTGTGTGCTCCCCACCATATAGCTGGTGTGGCTCTTAAGGCTTCATATAGTGCCAACATCCTATGTTGTACTGGTACAATTCTCTCAAATTCAACTAGAAATGTCTCTAAATGATTCAAACCATCAAATGTTGGAAGATTGCTTACTTCGATGCCAATCTAGTGAACTGCTCTGGTCAATATGGAACATTGCCGTGTAGAGACTTTGTACATTCTGTTCTGCCAATTTTCTAATGCCTCTTCCGAATCTGATGAGCATGCACTTTCACTTTGCCAACTGAGATTTCCATCTGCAGTAGGATTAATGTAATCCTGTTGTCTTGCTGTCAGTTTGTAGATTTTCTCTAGCTCATATGCATGGTATTCTTCCTTGATAGGTTCTATGTATCTATGACCTTCATCTGGGTCCAGAGGTGCAATGACTTTAAGGACATTACCCTCAAATGTCGTTCTTCTCTTCTTTAGGTCAACAATAGTCGAATTGTTGAAATCCCAATCAATTCCTAACAACACAGGATAAGGAAAACTATCATCAACAATCTCAATTACTTTGAAGTCTGCAAATGTCCTTACCCCATTGACATCTACAGGGACATGTTCTAGTCTTCCAAAGGGGCTCACCGCCTGCTGATTAGCCATCTTGAGCTTGATAGGAGAGTAAATCAGTCTAGGTTTTCCCATCAGTGCCCAAGTCTTCTTTGTCATGACATTTACTTATGATCCTAAGTCGAGGACCACATATCCCACATCGTAGTCTCCAATCCGACCACTAAGGTGAAATTCCTTGTTTGTCCTTCTTTTCCTTGATACTTGGTTCACAACTCTACTCAACATAGGATCTATTCTCCCAATTTCATATTGTCTTACTAGGTGTTGTAATTCTTGCACAACTTTTTCATCTTTAATCAAATTGATACATGTATATAAAGAATCCATGAGCTTACTTACCTCTTTTCCTTGTCTAGAGATAATAGAATGATCAAATGCTGGTGGCATTTCACATTCCCTTACTTCTGGTTGTGCCTTAGATGAATAATCTTGTCCGTCTACAAATTCTTTCCTTGCTTCCTCAAAAGTATGCCTCTCTCTCCTTGGATCAAACAACTGTGCCTTCTCTGTAGCTCTTCTGATCCATGATCCATCTGCAGTCTTTCCTAGAGTTTCTATGTCTTCTCCTGTAACAACGCCTCCTCTAGTAATAACATTGACTTTGGGATCTTCACCACAAGGTTATGCTAATATTAGTTGAACTTGCTGGTTTCCTCCTCGTCTCTCCTAGAGTTTGGCTAACAATACTGGAAAATATTCAATGACATGATTAAATGAATTAAAGTAGTTGCAAGTGGTACAAGGGTTCTAACAATCCCTTGCCAAATGTCCTAGCTGTGTGCAGTTATAGAAGATGATCTATCCTCTGCCTCGACCCATGCCTCCTCCTCTTCCTCTTCGTTTGAATCCACCATGAGGGTTGAAGTTTCCTCTTCCTAGGGATTTGAACTGCACATTATTTCCTTTTTGACATGTTTCTCCTTGGATCCTATATGTATCCCTTGATCTTTCATGCATGAGATCATAAGCCCTACAATCCTTCTCATCATGTCCCACAAAATTACAAAATGTGTAGTAAATATTGGTAGGTGTCTGGACATATTTTTGCATATGATAACATTCACCAGGGCGATGTCTAGTTCTACATACTTCGCACCAGGGTACAATAGCTTGCTTCAAAGGACTAGGTGCTCCAAAGGCAAGGTATTCATGGAATAGGGGGAAATGCTCCTTGTCACGACCCTCTGATTTACACCTGATACACCTGATATCTTATCTTTTCTCTTTTCCTTTATATTTCTTCATATCTTCGACCTATAAAGACAAACTAGTTAATTGATTCAAGATTTGGGTCATACCTGGGCTGGCTTCTCCTACAAGGGATGCTTCTAGTTTCATGGCGATATCCAATGCTTCAGCCCATGAAGTGACTTTCTATTGCATCAAAGGAACTGTGATATGTGGCAGGAGGGCAACGATAAACCATTCTTTGTTCTGTTCACCCGGGATCTGAAAACTTGAATGACCAGTCAGAGTCTTAAACCTTTGATCAAACTCCCAAACAAGTTCAGTGACCTTATGTTTGATCTCTTTCAGCTCTGTAATGCATTGTGACTCCAACTTAGGTTTCTTGAATTATGTACTCAACACAGTCTTATATCATTCAACGGTTTAGGCTGTCCAGGTCCTGAAGAAAAATTCATATACCAGTTCAGAGTGCGATCCCTCAAGGTAGTACTAAACTGAGTTCTCTTAACATATTCATCAATGACTTTCTTGATGCTCCATACAGCTTCACATAAGAACCAGGGCTGGTTAGGATCTTCAGATCCATCTCCTCTGAAGATGGGTAACCTCATTTCATCTTCCATAGATCTGCCTTGGTTTCTCGACTGAGTATGTGCTATATTGCTGGTAACAGTACTCTGATGGCTCTGGATACTTTGGTTACTCTAGTTACTTAATGCTTCTAAAACAATAAGAGAAGTAGTAGTACTTACTTCAACAGTATGCAAAGTTCCTAAAGTTTCTATCTCTCCTCAGAAAATTTCTTTGGTCTGTACTTCCTCTGTTTTTGCGGACTCTGAATACTCTTCATTTGTTAGATCTGCTTCTTCTCCACTGTAGAATCGCTTGTCTCCGTAGTTTTTCTTAAATAGTTTTGTAAGAGGAACCTCTCTGAATGGTCTCCCACTGCACGTGAGTCCAACCTATGCGTCACTGTCGTTGCCTGAATTCTTGAACATTAGCTTCACTGTATCTTCAGGATATTCTTCTCATGCAATAGCATCTTAATCCTCAGCTTTAAAAGTGTAGGAACTTTCCTCTAGGTCCCTTAAATAAGTACCTCTCTTCTTGACTATACGATTCGACTCTGTCGATAGAAAACTCAGTAATGTACCCTCCAATAGTGCTATCAAACTAGAGATCCACCGCTCTAGACACAACATTGTCAACTCTCTTGACCTTGTTGATCAACGTTGTTGTCCAAACCACAGGTGGTCTAGATCTGATCTCAAAATGGGTATCTGCTAGTCTGGCTAACCACTCGTATAACTCCTTATGAACTCCTCCAAAGAAAATCTTGTGTATGTTAGTAAAGATGTACCTCCCCAACCAACACTCTATAGTAATGCTAGGGTTCTTGTTTTGGGCTTCGACAAAGTCCTTTTCCCGTTCCTCTATCCACTTATGAATTTCTGTCTTCGATGGAAACCACTTTGACATTCCCTCAAGAAGATCCTAGTCCTGACAACAGAACCATTTTTTGGCACAAGGGAAGACCCTGGGTTCAACTCTAACAATGCACCAATAAGCCTTAACTACTGGCCCTTTCAGCAGCACTTGCGAAGAAGATGCAGTCTCACCCGAAGTAGCAATAGGGGGTTGCAGGACATAGGTGTCTACAACCAGAGGAAATGCAAAGTGGGTCCAGGATAACGACACACATAAATATATATATTCCTTACCCTTCCTAAGCTTACTTCGCAAGTTATATCTCTGATCTAATACAATAGTGCAATAACAATTTATCAGAAGGAAAATAAATCAGCGTCAATCACAAAGAACAAAAAGATATACGTGGTTCACCCTCTCCCTAAGGCTATGTCCACAGAATTGTGTTTCTTGATATATTATATGAAAACATACATTTCTATCTACGAAGTTAGCTGCATATCTCTTTCTCTCTTCCCTCTCTGTGCACCCAACTGCAGGGTTGATCTTTGCAACCAGATGAAGATCCATAATACAAACTCGATATTTCCCTCAACAACAATAATCAACAAACATCAACATTCAAACTAGAACCAACTTAGAACGAACCCTCCCAGGCCTTCTAGACCTTTATTTATACATTACATGACCAAAGTCCATGTGTCAAAACCCTATATCCAAAACCCTAGGTGCCAAAAACCTAGGTCCACTTGACCCGCATTTTCAGGTCTTCACCATCCTGTCCTTCCTTCTTTTCCATGAGGTGCTCCAAAGAACCTGTTGGTGTCTTTTCCCTCTTACTGAGTTTTCCGCGATATATCTTTTTTGTTGCTTTATCTTCCTCGATCTTTCTCCTCCAACGACTATCTTTTCCTTTGCTTCGCTCCTTCTTTTCTGCTTCTTTACCCACTTTGACCCTTCCTTGGTTTATGTGCCTTTCACGTGGTTCACACTTCGCCTTTTTTCCTTAGTCTTCACTTCCTTACATAACCAAGGGCCAACAACCCCATTCAATGATCACTATGCGAGGTTGGTGCATGACATTTGTGGTGGGTGAACTGAAGCTTCTGCGACATCAACTCAACTTGGTAATTCAATAATCAAACCCTCCTTAAGTATTATGCAGGGAAATCAAACATCCTTAAGTATCGTGATGGGTGTTATGATATCTTTAATTATAACGTGGGTTATGTGGAAGAAATTTGTGATGGGTGTATTGGAAGTTCCATGTCAAATTTCAAGATAGTTCTAACAATGATTCTATAGAAGGGAATGATAAATGATGACAATGAGAGGTGCAACATGATGAACGTTGATGCAAATCTGGATGATCTCAAAGATTATGTGGGGACATAATAAATCCTTGAGTCTTTAAACCCTCCCATATGATCAAGGCATGTGTCTAGTCTAACCATGTTAAATTTCGATGCATACATGCACATATTGAAGAAATTTCAATGTTGGCCCCATTCACTACTCACTATGCGGGGTCGGTGCATGACATTTGTGGTGGGTGAATTGAAGCTTCTGCAACATCAACTTGACTTGGTAATTCAATAATCAAACCCTCCTTAAGTATTATGCAGGGACATCAAACATCCTTAAGTATCATGATGGGTGTTATGAGATCCTTAAGTATTATGCGAGTTCAGTGGAAGAAATTTGTGATGGGTGTATTGGAAGTTCCATGTCAAATTTCAAGATAGTTTTGACAATGATTCTATAGAAGGGAATGGCAAATGATGACAATGAGAGGTGAAACATGATGAATGTTGATGCAAATGTGGATGATATCAAAGATTATGTGGGGACATCATACATCTTTGAGTCTTGAAACTGTCCCATACCGTCAAGGCATGTGTCTAGTCTAACCATGTCAAATTTCGATGCATACAAGCACATATTGAAGAATTTTCAACGTTGGCCCCATTCACTACTCACTATGCAGGGTCGGTGCATGATATTTGTGGTGGGTGAATTGAAGCTTCTGTGACATCAACTCGACTTGGTAATTCAACAATCAAACCCTCCTTAAGTATTATGTAGGGACATCAAACACCCTTAAGTATCATAATGGGTGTTATGAGATCCTTAAGTATTATGTGGGTTCGGTGGAAGAAATTTGTGATGGGTGTATTGGAAGTTCCATGTCAAATTTCAAGATAGTTCAGACAACGATTCTATAGAAGGGAATGACGAATGATGACAATGAGAGGTGAAACATGATGAACATTGATGCAAATATGGACAATATAAAATATTATGTGGGGACATCATACATCCTTGAGTCTTGAAACCCTCCCATACCGTCAAGGCATGTGTCTATTCTAACCATGTCAAATTTCGATGCATACATGCACAAATTGAAGAAATTTCAATGTTGGCCCCATTCACTGCTCACTATGTGGGGTCGGTGCATGACATTTGTGGTGGGTGAATTGAAGCTTCTGTGACATCAACTCGACTTGGTAATTCAATAATCAAACCTTCTTGAAGAAATATTGACTAATAACATTAGGAAGGGTAATTACCTATATGAGAAAGGAAAGGGCATAGAGTATTTGCAAAAATATTGGAAGGATAAGAAGAAGGAGAAGTCTGACCAAAGAAAGAAAGGATTCAAACCTCCTTTCAGCCCAAATAAAAATCATCTTGACCCGTATGCTAAGGATGAATCCAAGAGAGAAAAATCATTGGCAAAAGGGAGAAGACCACCAATCCAATGTTGGGGATGCAAAGAAGATCACTTGTACAAGGATTTCCCTCACAGAAAAGACAAAGTGAATACCATGCACAACATCCAAGAGGCTACACCAATAGAATAAATGGGAAGAATATATGAAACCTTAGATGATTGACAAGAGGAGTAAAAATCCAATATGATCGAGGTGGAAGGTAAGATCATTAATCACCCTATTGCTATTTTAATTGATTCAGGAGAAAGTCATTGTTACATTGATCCTAAAATAGTGGATAGATTACATTTGGAGAAAAGTAAGCTTGAAAAATCAAGTTTGGTTCAACTAGCCACTGGAACCCACAGGAGAATCCTTGATATGGTTAGAGGTTGTTCCATAAGTCTTAATGGTGTGAATACTAATGTTGATCTAAATATTATACCATTGGGGTATTATGATATTATAATTGGAATGGATTGGTTGGAAAAGAATCATGTTGTCCTAGATTGTCATAATAAGACATTTACATGTCTTGATGAAGAAGTGAAACAAATCACTATGAAAGGAGTTCCAAGACCCATTTCCATAAGGGAGATTTCAACTTGATTATTTCAATTGTGGTCCACCCAACTTGCTTCATCCTTGATTTGACTTGTATTTCCTAATTTAAGTTTGCTTCGACTTCGACCTTTAGGTTACTTCTTTCTTGGACCGACTTGACTAATAAGAAAACCAACTTGAGAGATTCGACTTTGGTCGTCCCAACTTTCTTTGGCTGACTTGAATTTCATTGGATAGTGGACTGTTGATTTGTAGGACATCATCAAGAACTACAATTGTGTCATATTCTTCTTTAGGAAGTCTCCTTTCAATATCAAGAAAGGAGACTTCCTAAAGAATAATATGACACAATTGTAGTTCTTGATGATGTCCTACATGTTGGATTACTGAGAGGGGGGGTGAATCAATAATAGAGAAATATAATCCTTTTTAACCATATAATGCAAGTGTTATATCAATGTAGCATTATCATACAATATTTGCAGAGTAAATAAACAATGAACAAATAAACAATCACACACATACACAGTACACTAGTGTTTTTACGTGGAAACCCAAAGTGGGAGAAAGCCACATAATGTTTTTTCTTATATGTCTTGAAGAATTACATTCATTGGAAGCACCAACTTCCTTTGTTTTCCAGCTACAACTGGAAGGAAGCTCCAACCCCCTAGTTTCTCAGGGTATAACTTGAGGGAAGCTCCATCTCCCCAATTATATGGCTACAATCAGAAGGAGGCTATAACCCCCTATGTTCTCTGGCTACAACCGGAAGGTGGCTACAACCACATGTCCTTGCCCCGTCCAACCACCCTAAAATATAAGTAGAATGATGGAACCACTATCACATTATCACTGTGATATATACTTTTGTAAACTTGTATTAATCAACCTCCGCCAAACAATCTGTACCAATAACCAGAACCGTGCATCAACCTGTACCTCAACCTGTACAATAAACAAGTGCATAAACCATGCATCAACATGTACCATAAGAAAGTGAATCAACCTTGTACTGAGTATGTATCAATCATGTATCAACTACTCATCAAATATAACGCATCATGATGTACCAACATCATCAACTATACATCTCATGTATGTGCCAACTCATCAACTACTTGTCTCAACCATGTACCCAACATGTACCACAACTAAAATCCCTCGTCAATTTCATCATAAAAATATTATTTGTAACTTTGTAATAGACCTGGTGTATATGATCACATACCTGCAAACCTTCCTTAACTTTAACAACAAGATACTAGCATTTTCATCAAACTTTACTTTAGTCTCACATGACTAGTTTTGGATTAGTCAACAACCCAAACTTGAAATAATCATAACTATGTACCTGTAATGAATACAGATCTAAAAATAGTACAAAATTTTCTTCAGTGTGATTTATGCAATTCCTCCAGGTGTCACTTCTTGGAACCTCTAAGAAAAGGAGTTTTAGAAAAAATGGTATACCTTGTTGAATTCTGGCTTATTCTAGAGAGCGAACTTGTAGAGCGTTCCTCACACGGAATATTTGTTGTGTGGATATGAAGATGTTACATAGAATACTATAGACTGTAATCTAACCAACACATTTGGTTTTACTGAATTTGGATCTTTTATGAAGAAGTTATGACATTTTTACCCGAAACACTTGTTTTAGACTAGTTTCAGGACTAGCCACAAACCCTATTTTCCACAGAGTGTAACTCCAAAAATGAAATGAACCACAAGATGAAATTCGTACCACACCTACTTGTATATGTTTTATCAATGGCCTCCCAATTTCACGGTCTGAATCATTCTAGAAAATTTTTTATTGCGAAAATGGTGAGATGACCCGTAAATAACATACCTTAGAAAGCATCATCAAAATAATTTATCCTCCCTTGAATTTTGGCATTCTTTACTTCACCTTCCCTCTGAAATTGGGCTTAGATATCCTTTGGTTACCTCAGTCACCTATGGATATTCAATATGCTCAAGTGTGGTTAAAATGAGAGAGCCTTGCCTCTTATTTATACTCTCCAAGTAGCTTCCTTAGAAACATCTTCTAGGCCAATTTGTCCACATAGTCACCTATGTCCAACTTTTCCCAATTTGCCACTTGCCCATGTATCCGACAACCACTTGAACATTTAACCCATTTTCCTAATTTTAGGGTTAACCTTCTTATAACCACTTTCCATAATTAGAAAGTTCTCCATTTACTTTATTATTTAAATAATGCTCCTTGACTTTGTCACTTCACTTTATTATTTAAATAATCCTCTTTGATTTTGTCACTTCCCTCTATTATTTCAATAATCCTCTTTGACTTTGTCACTTCAATTTATTATTTAAATAATCCTTTTTGACTTTGTCACTTCACTTTATTATTTAAATAATTTCTTATTTGCAAGCACTTTGACTTCTTTGACCTTTTGGGGCTTCAAGCCAACATATGAGGGTCCTCCAAATTCGTAAGGCCATAACTCTCAAACCGTGAGGATTTATGTGACATTCCACATACCACCAGAAATAGCATGACATGTACTATTCATATAGAATAGTCTTACCTGCAAATATGTCAAAACTCATACCATTATACATCAAACAAACTTGGGTCCACTACCTAAACCTGGGTTCTCCAACTTCACATGGCCATAACTCTCTAACCGCGAGGAGTTATGTGATGTTACACATACCAACATAAATGGAATGACATGTACTACACATATAGGATAGTCTTACCTTTGAATATATTAAAAATCATACCATTATACATCAAACAAGCTTGGGTCCATTACCCAAACCTTTGTGCTACTAGAATTCACTACCAGACTTTCTCCAAGGGTTGAAATCAACTACTAAGGGTTGACATCAATCTACAATATCACTCTCTAATGGTTGACATCAATGAAACCCAACAATCCATACCAACTGTCCATCAACCTAAGCCAACTGTCTTACACTGCAAATCAATAGTCCATTATCCAATGAAAGAAAAATGGAAAAACAAAATTCTAAAG
>ML822086.1:147494-159795 GCA_009831015.1 Picea engelmannii | reverse complement strand
ATCCCAAGTTGTTCTTAAGGGGGATGTTAGGATATTTAGACACTTAGGAGTTAGTTAAGATCTACTTGGTCTAATATGTCGTTAGGTAAAAGTGTGTTTCTTTAGTATGCATTAGTATGCATTTGTAGTTAGGCAATCCGACGACCACGATATGTTCCCGACATAGAGTGATCCGACGGTTCATACTCTCCTCGATCTTAACGGCCATTGATCCGTGGATTAACACCCGATTGGTCCATGATCTCTATTTAAAGAGCATGGAGGGTCATTTGCCGATGACCGATTGTGAGAAACTCTATTGTAAAATATCTCTGTAATCATTTTCTTTGCATTAATAAACTGCTCCAATTGGCCACATTGGCTGGGGCCGTGGATGTTTCCCCGTAGGGGTTTTACCATGTGAAAACATTGGTGTGTTGATCTTTGATCTGGTTATGTGAGTGGTTACTTAAGGTGTTCGTTCTCTGTTGGAATACCTGTGTTGTCGAAAAGCTGTGTAATGATTAAAGAATACCGATTGCACCGAGTTTCAGACTCATTTTGTCCATACATCGACTGATAGGTTTGTTGTTGGCTTACTATGATTTCTTGGCCATACAATGTTTTGGACGTGATATGATTATAGTCGTTGAATGTTTCTCAAGAAATCGTTTATTAAATGAATTATGTGAATACAATTTAAAAATGCACAGTGAATAGTCTTGGAGTTTTGAAACAACAATATTGGATTTAAATTTTGAAACAGAGAACTGTTGGTAACTTTGTTGCTGATGGTAATGGTGTTGTTTTATATGAAAAATAATAGAAAAATAACCATTTGGTTCCCTTTCATTGTATCATTTTTCACACATTACAAACCCCTCATATTCCCAATGACCCTATTGCTCCCTTTTAAGATGGAAATTGATTGATGAAGTTTTTAATGGATGAATTGCATGTGTTCTGTGGTGAATAATAGAGCCAAATTTTGATTTTATTTAAGTAGAGTTTCATGCATGGATTAATAAGAATTTTTCATGATTCATTGAATACTGCTACAAGATGAGCTTTTTCAGCAGGGGCAGTAATGATAGAGGTAATAGAGGTAGGGGAAATTGGAAGAGATGTCATAGAAGACCTCGATTCTCCATACATTTCGATGCTGGCCCTCTGGAATTGAACCATCTTTTCCAAGCTGGTTTCTTTAACCTAGTAGGCCAAGGAATCCTCCATCCCCGACCATAAATACCTCCCTTCCAAGAACATCAAAATATCTCTGGTGTCCGAGTCACTCCCCATGTGTCAATGTGACTAGAACCTCCCACCAACGATGGTTGGCAAGAGATTGTCCATCAACCTACTGTTCACCACCATGATTTTCCCATTGCATCATTTCCATTACCCCCTCCACCACCAAAAAATCATGTTTCCCAAGCCGATCCTGCTCTCTCACCTATGCAGTCATCACATGCCAGCAGAAAATTAAAAACAAATGTCCTCGAGCCTGTGTAGGATAAGGGAAAATAAATAGCCACTCACTCTAGCTCATCCAAAGAGTCTGCTAAATCAGTCTCCTCTCGCCTTCATATTAAGGATGAATGTTCTCATGTTATTAGTGTTGTTCAACCTCAAGGTTCTAACCAGTCAAAGGTTTCCATAGAGAAATCAAAAGGGGATAGAAGTGAGAAGAGGCCCAATTCCTCACATAGTAAATATGTATTTTGATAATTGAGGTTGTTTTATATGTTGAAGAAAATATTTTTATTTTGATAAAGTTTTGAACAACAAGCATATATTTGACACTGTTTTGGACAACAACATTCATTTGAGCATTTTTGATTGGACAACTTGGATATGATGTTATTTTTGAGGACATGATTATATTACATTTTGCCGACACACACACACACACACACACACACACACACACACACACACACATATAAATATATGAAGCAGGAGTTACAAGGAGATGTTTTGAATTAAATGATTTGGATACTTGTTATTATAAAATGAAATAAATGGGAGTCACAAGGGGTCCCACCTATCTATTTATTATTTAATACCCTTATTTATATATTATTATTATTCATTTGTCTCAAACTAATTAGTTAAATTAATTGACTTAACTAAAGGAAGGTAGTTGAACTACCCTAACTTATTGCAGAGGAATAAAATCCCAATGAGATGAGGAGACAAAGGAGGAAGAACAGAAGGATAACTACAACCATAAGGTTTGTTCTATACTAGTGAGATATTTTCAACTTTCATTCATTATGAGTTTACTAGAAAGATTAATCCTCTTGATGACAACATGGTCTTATTGAGGGAAACATGATTCAAAAACCGAATCACATATTTCAACATCTTTTTTAAAAGGCGTATGATTTATCTTTGATAGTCTGTGTATTTTTGTTTGTGCATGAATTGAGTTTCATGACTGATAAATAATATATTGTAGAGTCAAGTGACAACATTTTGTGACAGACTGATCCAGATCTTTAGCTTCGGTTTTCTTCTTGATTGTCAGAGTATTTTTTTATGGTGCTCATCGACGATTTCTAAATTTGATTTTGGTCCCTACCCTCGTAGGGGTTTGTAGAGAGAACTGAGTTTTGTATCTCAGAATGAAATAAATGAAAAATCAGATTACTGTTTTAGTCTCACACATGTGTTTTAATGACCTGGTTCATTCTTTTGTCTTGATATCCATATATACATTTGTATATTTTTTGTACACATTCATGTAACTTTGTTTAAAGTTTACTTCTTTTGCATTAACATATACAACACATAAAAATTGGCCTTGGTCCTCTGTAATTAATACTTGTGGATTAAGCGATTTTTTTTGAGGCTATAAACCCCGGGTAACATTCCCAACTATCTTGTCTTAGTCCGAAAATATCTGAAAATTCTTGAGTAAGGTTTCCCATACCTTTTCCTCAACAACAATAAGTGCATTTCTCCCATTTTCTTCCCTTTCCACCTTTGGATTTAGAGGCATCATTGAAGGGTTTTGAGTACCCTTCCTTCTTTGGATTTGCATGTGATTTCCTTTTGTATTTGTCTTTAAATTTATGATTTTGATGACCGCTACCATCATGCATAGTAAGTGCATGCATCTTTGGGCCTTTGATTTTTCCCATGTTGATAATATTATTCTGCTCTTGTGTCAGAGATTCAATAAAGGCCTCAAGAGAGGGCATCTTCCAGGTGGCTCCAGAGGTGAGCCTAACTGTATGAAATGTGGATACAAACACTGAGTATTCTGGACCAAGTTTTGAGAGAATGGTGCGAACCATTTGTTTCTGCTCCTTATATTTATCAACCCCACAAGCCTTGGGTTGCGACAACAAATCCTTATATTTGGTAAATAAATCTTGGATATTGTCGAAGATTTTTGGATCCAAAGTGAGCAATTCCATCTTGAGCATGTGTCCTCTCATCTCTTCCTATTTTCCAAAAATACCTTCCATGGTGGTCTAGGATTCATTGGGGGTTTTACAGGAGGATATGTGAAAAATGAGTTCAGGAGAAATGAGACTGCAAATAGTTCCAAACGCTTCATCCATTTGATTCAGATACTTGGAATTTTCTATGGCTGATGTGGTTTCTGTCTCTGTGTCCATGGTTAACCTGTATAATCCTCTGCCTCTAAGATGCACTATCATCTTCTCCTTCCATGCAAATAAATTGTACGGTGTAAGAATGGATTCTTTTGGAAATTCCATTTTTCTGCTGTCTTTAATGTTTGGTACCTGCAAAAAGAATATGGTGTGTATTTTTCCTAGAAATCCGTCGGCTCCAATACCATGTAAATGTGTTGAAACTACACATAATATATCTAGCTAGCAAATGAAATACACAGTTTGCAGAGAAAATATGAAAAAAGAGAAGCAATAGAGAAAGAATGGAAGAGTTCTCATTAACCAAAAAAATGAATGATAATTTACACATGATTTACTTTGTATAACTCAACTAATGCACACTGGAGGAGAACCCAATGCACCATAGTGGCAGTCTAGAGTGATATGGACACACACCAACATTGACAGGAGTAAAATTACACCTAGTATAGTCTCTGAGGCAGTTACAAGAGTTAACTGCCACCTAGTCCGAGTTAACTAGTTTCCCAGTCTTTAGTTAACTGATTGAAACATAGTGAAGTGAGGAGGAGATCAAGGAATCATGAGTAATGCACTAGTCTAGAGATGATCCCAAGGAAAATGTGCATTAGATGGTGATGATCCCAATGATGCATGGTGATAATCCAAATGTGGCATCTAGACTCCACTCAACTAATGAAACTGAAGTGTGAACTTAAGGTAATATTCTTCTAGAGGAAAATTCTCCTTAGAATATAGGAGACTGAATAATGACTAGTGAACATAGGGAAAACCTTAGGAAAAAGAATTCCTAGGTGTGTGTGAAGTATCTCCAACATGACCGGCCTCCTTCTATACTTAGTCTCTTTGGATAACTTATCCAACCGCGGGTTCGTGGGTTGGCGGGTTCAAGAAAATTTCATATTGAACTTCTCTCATCTCCGCCCCCGCCATTACATTTCTTTTCCCAATGCACAATAAGTATTATTTAAATGATAACAAATGTTTTTCAGACTTTGAAAATGCCATTAATAATGATGAATGGCTCGAGAAATATTCATTAAATCTTTATTTAATTCTCATTTGTGAGGGGATTAAATTATCATTATCTCTCAAAAAAAAATTCATTTGTAAATATCATTCAACCAAAGAAACAATTTTATCAACTTAATGGTAGGATCAACTTGAAAAATTTTCTGTGGTGATACTTTGAATATTTTTGTCCGTGAAGATCATAATTTCCAGTGGTCGAGAGCATATTGGTATTATTCCTCCCCTCTTGCTTCTCAAAGAAATGAGAACATGATTTGGACATGTGGGATTTCTCTTGCTGGTTGTGTTACAAAGGTTTTCCACTGTAAATAAATTGTTGCATGGTGTGTTGAAAAATACATAGCAAATCAAAGTTCTATACAAATCTAGGGACATTCCCCAATCTCTTTGTTGCCTCAAGTTTTTCGTGAAATGTTGAAGCTGTCAGAGCCCACTCTCACCTTCAAAGGTGAATATTACAAAGAATTTTTGAAGAAACATAATAATGGGATCAAACTCTTGCCATAGTACTTGGAGAATCCTACATCCATACCAATGGACATAACCAAAATTCAGGTTGACTCTTTGAAGAACCCTTATTGAGAAATCACATGGTTATTCACTAGAATAACATGTCAAAAGAATGTTGCTTCCAAATATCAGATGGTTCTATATATATATTATTTTACAGTCCAAGAGAAAGCTATTTTTGACTGGGGTAAGCTCATTTCCATAGAAATTTCTTCCCAATTATCGCATTACAAAAAGGATAGGAAATTCTTCATGGCTTCATAATTGATATTTTCTATCACAAAATGTTACCAATTCCCAAATTTGACTATCAACAAGAGAGTAAAATGTGAAGCAAACCCTGTTCCCTTTTGGTATCGGGCGTTATGGAGGCATAAAACCCAATTATTTTTCTATGAAGTTTATAATGACTTCGTTTCAATTTTCAAAAAAACTCTGTTCGACGAAAGTACCTCCAGGATATCTATTGAAGCTTCCAAATTTCTAGAGAAGAAAGGAACGATAGAAAAAATGGGAAATCATAGTATTATAAGAATATTTTGTTCAAAAGAAAATCCTTCCTTTCTTCCATATTGTGTGTCTTATAAATTATTCATCACGGAGGTAGCAAGGAAATACAATTTCTGGTTGCACGTTTTCCATGAAAAAAGGAAAAAAACAATTTATTCCTCTTCCTTGGAAGATCAGAGAATTTGTATTGATGAATATAAATAAAATTGATGAATTTCCAGGTCATTTTAACCATTTTAGTTTGATATATGTTGAGAAGATCAAAGGTTTTGAACCAAGCAAAACCTTTGTTGAACATATGCAATCAGTGGGGTTTAGTAATTCTTTCAGTCAAACTGTTTTGAGTGAAGAAGAATAAATCAATAGATGGAACACTCATGCACATGATACTACTGATCTAGAAACCTTATTCAACAACAACAATCATTATAAACAAAAAGAAAATAATTTCGGTGATAGGAATGCTCAATCTCCAGTTGTCACTCTGAAAAATACTACATCCAGAAGGAATTCTCCAATGACCTACCCATTTAAGAAGTTTGTCAACAATAGCTCTAGTGGATGAGGCTATAAGAACCCTCCCTCCAGAAAAATTGAATGTTCCCACAAATTTCTTGTAAGAAAGAAAAGAAAAACTCCATTGCAGGAGGAGGAGAATAATCTCTTAGAAAATGAAATTCAAATTTTCTCTTTGGAAAATATGGAATTGAAAGCAGATATTGAAAATATAGATTTTCCTGAAATAAAACAACCAAAGCATGTTGGTCAACACAATACTATATTGGAAGTTGTCGAGAATGAAAGTTTCAGTGAAGAAGAATCCTTTAATATTCAAAGTGATATTTTTGATAAATATTCTAAAAAATTAATATTGGAAAGAAATGATTAGAGAAATAAGAAAGGAAAATCCTGCTCAGAGGTTGACCTTAAGTATAAACGACTATCTCAAATTTCCAAAATGCACAAGGAAACTAGGGATGCACTTGATGATTATGTTGATGGTTTGGAAGTTGAGAATTCCAGGCTAAAGGAAAGAATCAAAGAATTGGAAACTGCCTTGATGCCTCTTCCCATTTTGGCTAGCCCTTTAACAATGATAATCCAACCACATCAGGTACCAAATTCAAAGGATCGTCAACTTTTCTTGTGGATGTTTGAAATTATGCTGAGAGGAATCTTAAAAAGAAAATATCACTTGTAATGGAGGCCTGGGAAGTCTCTAAAAATATTGATTCTTTTGGTTCGTGAGCGCATGAGTTCCATGAATATATTCAAGATGACCTTAAAATGAAAAAGGGTTTTATTCAGATATTTTCATACCATTGGAATAAAATTTTCAAATATGACAGAGGCAAAGAGTAAAGAAGAAGATTTTCCTTCACCCACTCGAATTAAACAGTTGAAATCCTGTTGGATAGAAAGATTACAAATCTAAAAGATATTGTTCAAACTTGCAGTGAAGTCATAACAAAGAGAGAATATTTATTCAAAAGGCTTACAAAAATAGACTTGGCAGGTAACACTGTTGAAGTTCAAGATCCCAAATTAATCTTTCATTCAATGTTTATGACAAAGCAACAATTTGATGAACACATGGAAATATTGAAAGGATTATCGACCGAAAAATTCAATAGTGTAATTGATTATGGTGAAGAAGAAATTGTTAATTTTCTTATTGATTATTTTATAAAAAATCAATACATTGAAGAATCAATCCATGGTATTTCTCATTATCTAAGAAATTTAGAAGGAGAATTATTTAATATCAAAATTAGACATGATATAAATGTTGCGCCCATGAAAAATTATATTGAAGATTGGTTTAAAAGAGAAATTGATAATTTAACTGAAGAAGGCCAAGAGATGGAAGTTGGGAAGGTGTCGATAACCGTCAACAAGGAGAATAAAAGGAAAACAACAAACAAATGACAAATGAGAGATACCATCATAGAAAGTCCATGCTGATCACATTTTTCTTTCTTTATAAGTTTTCATTCAATTATTCTTTTTTTTTGAATATAAAGGTATAACCAAAATCTTATAAATTTCTCTTTGTCTTCTTTCCATATCCCACTGCTCTACATCCGCCCACCTTCTTCCTTCTACAATTGATTTCTTTGTACATGTTTAATTTTATGGTCCGCAGGACCCTAATCCGAGTCCTTTGGACAAATGCCTTTTAAATTTCAAAGCATTGTAACATAATCTATTATTTTTGAGAAATACCAAGAGAACTTAGTCAAGATCAATTTTGACTGTATTTTATAACTCTAAGCATTGAGTATAAAGTATTTGAAATTGATTCATCATAATCATTTTTGAACTATGCAAGTATTTACTCTATAAAAGTTCTGTTATGCGTCTGAACCATCTACTTTTATTTTTATGTGTGATCAAAAATATTTATTTTCACTATGTTGGATGTGAAGAAATTGTATTCAATGTGTGATGTGTGAGGTTCTTGGTCCTTTCTTAGGAATTCTCTTAAATTAAATCTTTTATCTTTCATAATTTTATCTTTCTTTGAGCATAAAGATTAGACCACCTTAAGGTCCTGTTAGTGTCCTATAAATAGGTTGTTAGGATTTGAGTAAAAAATGTATGATAAGGTAAAGTCATGCTTTGCTCTCATAAATACCATGTCATGATTTCTCTTAGGTTATGAGTAAATAGGTTTGTTTGAGTAAGGTCATAAAATAAAATTTGAGTCATGAAACATATGGTCTTAATGCCAAGATATGAGTTGTCATTTCACTAAATAGTCATTATGAGAGATCATGAGGTCAATTCAAGTAAGTTAGAGACAATCTTGTCATGGTTCTAAAACTTTCATGAGCTTAAATCTATTAGAGGAATGTGGCATCATCAAGCAAATCATTGCGCAACGCAAGTTGTTGTGCAACGTCCTAATGCTGCGCAATTGAGTATTAAGGTACAATGAGGTATGATGGGTATAATTGATGGTTTATTTTGGATTTATCATTCAAATTGTTCGTCCTCCAGGTGAAGAAACCCCTAGATATGACTTTCTTCCTCTGCAAATTAGAAAATATTCCATCCAAACTTGTTGCGCAAAAGCTACAGAGGATGCTGCTCACAACGTTGTGCATGCTGCTCACAATGTTGCACATGCCGCTCACAACGTTGCACATCTGAAAATGACCTTACTTCCACACCTTCCATCTAAATTTTCAGATTCTTGGCCGAATTTTGAAAGGAAAACCTTTCTTATGAACCCACAACTTCAATATTCTCTTTGAATCTATATCCTTTGCTACATAGAATTGAATTTTGCAAATTCATTGCGTATCTACAAACACTGCGTTTTATACTACACATAATCCTATTTTTTCATTTTCACAAGGGATTGATACATACTAGCATCATGGAAAATACAGAGGGCATAATAAAGAGAAAAAAGGGTGGTGATATCGTCATATTTGAGCCTCAGGGTTTAAAGTTAGTGAATGCATATCTAACAATCATAGTATCTTTTGAACAAGTGGGTTGTATTAGGTTTTGTGAAAAGATTCAGGAGCACATCATGCAGGTGGAAAAGGAGTTTGCATTAAGTTTTGATGGAATTAGGGATAAGGTGGGAAATCTCTAGTTTGAACTTTCCGAAGATACTATTGTTGCTGCAACAAATATCCTTGCTCATGGAGAACAATGGTTCAAAGGTATGCAATTGGATCTATCCTAATATCTTAGATTTTTGAAACCTAAATTTAGAAACGTTGATTTTTGAGCCACCATACCCAGAGAGATTCTATTAGAAAGTTATAAAAATTTTCCGAGGGTAATCCAAAGGTTATTTACATGTGAAGGGAGATTCACTAGGGTTTACCAATACCATATTAGGCTCTTAATGCATTTCACTGGTAAGAAACTCTTGAATCTACCCTATTACCTTTTCAGAAGCCTAGGGAATATGGATGACAGAGTATAAGTAAGGAGAGATCAAGGAGAACCTAGCCTCTTCTATTTTTCTTTGATAAAGTTGTTGGTATTAGAAGAGTTTAGAAAGAGAAGTCAAAATTGGGAAGCCTTTGTAGCATCATCACATATAGCAGCTGATTCTTTAAAAAACTCTCAAAGCATGAGAGATATACCTTCATCAATAGAAAATACCACCACATATGTCCATAAAAGTTATATAAAGAAAAGGGAAAAGGAAACTGAAGAACCTGTAGTGAGTCAACAAGCTAAAAATAAGGTAAAAAAGCTTCAATTTTCCCCATAAGAGGTCACAACCCATAGCAAACTAGTTATTAGGTCAGTAGCTAAAAGAATGCCTGCCATACACTCATCAAAAGCACCTAAAGAAGATCCAAAAGCCTTCACATAAATATATTGTCCTAGTGACAAAGATAACCTGATCATTGAGCTACAAGAATAGTTAAGGAAAACACATTTTGTCATAGCACAGTTGTAGCATGAAAATAGGGAAATGAAAAAACAAGCTTTGGAAAACGCCTCCAAAAAAGACATTTCAATGACAGGTGAAACATCAGTCCGTGCAACGCCAACAAGCTCTAAAACAAAGTTTAAGGGAATACTGTGGAGAAAATATCAAAAGTGAAATAAATACCTAAATTTACTGCTCCTTTGACTAGATCCTCAACTAGGAAGTTGAAAACCCAGGAGGAACCTCCAAGAAAAAATCAACAAACAGAAAGGAAGGATGATGAGGGAAAACATACTTTCAAGGGGTTAAGGAAACAATTGAGAGAGGAACAAGATGTGATAATCCAACAAAGGGATGAGAATGGAAAGACAAAAATGAAATGTAAAGAACTCGTTGATGAGTGTGATCCTGCAATGGACAATGCCATGTTCACGATGAAAATGAATCTTCCCTTAAATAAACAACTTAACAACATTTATAAGCAAGATATGACTTTGAGAAAGAAAAACAAAGCCCTCAAATTTTTTTTTTCCATAGTTGGAGACATATAAGAAGGGAAAATACAAGCTTGATTTGCTTATTGAAGCAACAAAGATTTAATGCCCTGGAGCCAGATTCATCAATTTTTCCTTTTTTGACCATGCGCAATAGAAAATCCTAATTCTAATTATCAAAATACCGTAAGAGTTCAAATGGTATTCTCATGCATATTGGTATATTTGATGGATCATCATACATGATCAATTTTGTTACCCTAATACGCATTGAAAATCTTAGTTTCGATTTGTGAAGGAAAAAATTACAGTTGCACATCAGGCATGTTGCATAACTATATCAATCTATTTTGGAGTAGTAGTATGAGGTTCTTGTCAAACCTCAGAATGGGACATATCTATGGGATAATCAGATGAATGTTTAATGCACCAACTTAACCAATCAGATCAAGAAAAACAAGCAATATTTCAAGAAGATCAGTTGTTGTGCAATCGTGCTATGCTTCTCATGTAGGTTGTTGTTGCGCAACAGGCATGCTACGCAACAGTGAAAAATAAATCAGTTTGCCTCCAGATCAACAAGGTCAGATAATCATATGTGTCATCTCACCTCCAAAAAATATCAAGGTCGAAGATCATCATTTTTAGGGACTCAAGGATTTGTTTAGCTTAAGTTGTGATGGTGTAATTAATGAGTCCAAGTTGACCCTTTTTTCTTAGCAGTTTGTTGAAGATTTTGTTGCCGAATATGTGTAATTGTTAGCATTGTTATAGGATGATAGTTGAATTCGAATTTGGTAGCATAAGAAGATATTTTTGTATATATTTCATGTAGTTATGAGAGCTAAGGGTTGGAAAGTGTCTAAGGAAGATACTATTGAATAAATTTTGTAAACTCGTTTTTGATATTAATGAAATTGATGTAAGTTTTAAACCTGCGAAGTAAAGCAATGCATATAGATTCTTAAGCAATACAGAAATTAATCAATGGCTCATACACAAAGTACAAATAGATTTTATACCGAAAACCCTCAACCGGGAAAACCTTTCTTATTTTCATTATATCAAATTTCACCATTCACCATACAATATATACAATGTTTTTAGGTATTCCGTAGATACCAAAACCCTAATCCCTTAATCCAAGATTAATTTACAAATCCGCTAAAAATAGCAAAAACCGCCCAAAAAAGAAATTTCGGGGCGCTACTCCGAATGCTGTGCGTAACTAGGGTGGGCATACTTGCCCCCCCTGGGACCCCCCTAGAAAAGCGCTCGGCGCACACGACAGAGATCTAGGTGAAGGGATCGTCAGATGCAGTTGTCGTATCTGACACACCCACACACCCACACACATGCAAAGAATATAACACATACCCAACATTCTCCCACTTGTTGTTTTCTTTGCATCCAGGGGTCCAGGGGATTATATAGTCAACAATCTAGGGAAACAATGCCCATTGTTACTCTACACCAGGAGAACTTTTCTGTGCTCACAGAGTTTGTCAATGAATCTGCAACATTCTTCAAAGTGTCAACCTTTTCCAGCAACACCTTCTTTTCCTCAACCATGTCTCTCACAACGTGATACTGAACATCAATATGCTTTGTCTTCGAATGATAAGCTGGGTTCTTTGCCAGGAATATTGCACTCTGACTGTCACAGTATGATCTCACTACTTGTTGTACCAACCCAATACTTGAACACAATCTTTGTAACCATACTGCTTCCTTGCTTGCAT
>ML822086.1:120138-135940 GCA_009831015.1 Picea engelmannii | reverse complement strand
AAAACAAAACATCAATGAAACAATATTCACAGTGGTCTAAAGCCGAAATGCTATAAGTTGTTCCATTAAGTCCTAAAAATCGTTCGTCCATAACTGGTTCCAGGCCAAGATGCTTCCGTTTACAAAATGCAGAGTATTTAAAGTGTATTGAAATCCTATTTTCCTAATCCCAGGATAGGATGAGATCTCATGAGATCAATAATATTACAAAATAGAGGGCTTCCAACCACTCATAACTGAATTGTTTCTTCTTAAAAAATTATTAAATTTTTTTACAAGGAAAATAAAAAAAATACTAATCATTCAAGAGAAAAGTCGAACATGTCTTCCCCAGAAGATCAACATCAAAATATACTATTCCCTGAAAATGAAAACAAAAATAAGTTAGATAAGTTATTTACAACTAATTTTTAATTTTTTTATTTAAAAATGACTTGGCTACAGAATCGTCAGATTCTGTAGCCAGTCTTATATTAGCAAACGAAGTCTAATTTCAAACCAAATCGATTTTGAAAAGATCACATGAATGTAATAAGAGGGAAAATCCATTTTACCATTTCAACCAACGACTAAAGATGGATCATAGTAGTTCGGAATTGATTACATCTTTAACACTGTCTGCGTTTTTTATCACTGTGTTACCTATCCTTTTGAAGCGTTTAGCTTGTTTTTCAACATTTTCCCCGAGGTCTCCATTTTCCTGTTCTAATGATTCACATTGAGATGTGAGTGTTTTAATTCGATCCTGAAGGATGGGAATATCAGTGTAGTAACGTTCTATCCAATGCAAACAAACGTCACAATGTACTGAAGGATTGACCTGTTGGTGGATTGCACAATAAAGTCTGGATGCATCGGCCTTACCTGTCATCTGCCCTTGACCAAAACTAATACCAATGAACCCATCCTTACCCTCAAGACACGGTGGAATATTAGTAACAAAGTCATACGGTTGAGCATGATCATATATTTGACAATTCGAGTCTTGTAAAACCAGGAACTCTTCAATTTCGGGTCCGAGACCTCATTGACCTCAATCGGGCCGATCAAGATCAAATGAGGTTTGGTTATATTCCTCAAATTTATCGAAATAAGCCGACCAACTCTTTTATTATGGAATCCTAACGCGGTGCGTCTTTGTGTTTATTGTTTGCAAGATTTTTTGACATAGGGTTTCATAGTAGCGTTATCGCCAGAATCCAATTTAGGCACAGGAGGTTCACTCAACTCAAAACTAACAGCTTGTTGCTCATGTGGGGATTTACTGGGAATTACCTCATCCAGAGGGTTTGTATTTGGCTCATTATTTAGGAGGTCAAACTATTTTTTCATCAATGGTTCACCCAAAACAGGGCCTTCTACAGGAATGGTAGAAACAAAACCATTTATCGCTAAAAGTCCATCCCAACAATCACCTATGGTTGTCAGATGGTGGGTTAACATAATTTTGATTAAGCCGTTGTGGAAAATACTAGAGTCGAGGCTCTGTTTTTTATACCTTTTAGACATCTTGTACAAGTTTCTCAACAAATAGAAAGGCACATTCAAATGAAAACCCATGAAGTGCATAAGCAGTTGTATATGATAAAGAAATACTAAACCATAATGAGCTTCACAGGTCAAAAACTGTTTAAGTATCAATAACATACCATGCCACCTATGCTTGAGTAAAGAAATAGGGATACCTTTCTCACAACAATTGATTTTCCTATAGATCATGAAGAGGCTCCAAGGTACTTCGATCTTCGATTTTTTGAACCACTTCTCACCGATAGATGGAATCCCTATGGCTTCACTCACAAAATCCTTAGTTACCTCTAATTGGATATCTCCAATTTGTTCCCTACACCCATCAAAATTCTGTGCAAATTCCTTAGGCACATGAAGGTTATACCCTTCGAACCTTTTGATGAAGGCATCCCAACCCTGACCTTGTAACTCTTTGACTGCATCATCATGAGAGAGCAACGCTTGAGAGCCATTCGACTCTACTCGGACAACATGATGCATTAAAAATGTGACTGGATTGTAACATGGGCGACTCAAAACATTTCTAGGTTTTGATGGCAGGAGCAAAAGGAACAAATCTGAGTGGATAAAATGGAAACAAACAAAATGAAGATCCTGTGCAATCATAGTATGAACATCGAGGATTTGGTCTTGATGCTTGAGAATTCCTGGTAATGAAAACCTATAGCCCGTAATGAAAATCATTATTAGTTCTTTGTTCCAGCAAGGTAGACTAAGTACAGGGTACGATATTTAAGAATTAATTCTCATGACTAGCACGACCATAGTTTTTGCACATGGTTTAAATATATTAATACAAAATGATCACAATTCAAATGCAAACCAACTAAGTATATAGAAATCATATAAATATTCAAAACATTCAAAATTTAAGTCATTCAAGTGTTATATTTAGAATGGATATAAGCACAATGATCTTTCAAAAGAATGACCTATATAGAAAACAAAATATGACGCTAAGTTTTCATGTTTGATTCATGCTTTCATACATGAATCAAACACAAAACAAAACGAAAACAAAAACTTTAAAATAATTAATGAACACCTTTTATAATCCAGTAATCATCTCAAAATGATAATATTTACAAGATGAGGCGAAGGCATCTACAAAAAGTGTAGTTTGTTTTTTAAATAAAGAAATCGTGTAGGGATGCCAACAATGGTGACTTACTGGGTGAAGCAGTTATCTTTGCATCGCCAGATAGTTCATGTTAGGACAGATCAAAATGTTTGAAAATTAAAGAACAGTCAATAGTAAGTCAAGAATCCCAATCACACTAAAACATATCACACAGTCTAGTGTCAGATGTGTTTCTCTTCATATGCAATCCGGTGACAAGTTTTAATTACGGTTGAGACGACGTTTGAGAAAATGTCTCTGATACTGTTGACAGAGCCGTTGTTGCCAGCAGACTTCCATAGCCTCGGCAGGGATGTCAATTATCCCACTCTAAAACCTCTACCCTATCCAAGAAATATCAATTCAATATGAAGGACATTTTATGATTAATACCAAATAGTTATACTTGATAATTTTCTTGAACCCGACATTGCTTCACTGCCAGCAGGCCTGTTCAGTACCCCGATGAAGTTGCCTTGGCATCATGCATGAATTTACCCACTGCCTACAGACCTGTTTAGTATCTCAACGGGTTTACAAACACTTCCCACACTTTTCAGTGCTTCCAACTCTCTAGAAGTTATTTATAATTTTGAGATAAACTTTATGATCTTTAGTAGAGTGGGGTGATGCTGAAAATTTCAGATTTTGAAAAACTTGGTATTTTCCATTTTAATTTCTCGTTTGACGACCTTCATCATGATGTGAACTTATTTTTATGATTAGGACAACTTTTTGAGGACAGGAAGGCATACTTGAGTTGTTTTCTTTAAAAATAGGGACATCGTAAAGAATTTTAATGATGACTGTATCCTCTCGTGATTATAAAGTGAAACCAGGAAGGTTGTTTTGAACATAAAGTTTCCTTAGCTAGTCTGAGTTTTAGCAATTTAAAACAATGATGCTCTGAAATGACCTCGACAGCTACTTTATAATGAAACTTTTGATTTATTTTCATGAACTAAATGGTGACCCAGACATAAAATTTATTTAGAAACCTAAAAAAAAAAATCAAAATAAAAAGAACCAAAAAAAAAAAAAAAAATCAAAACAAAAAATTATGTACAGAGAGGTGGATCTGGAAATATCAGGAGAAATACCTTTTGAGAGCTTGGCCATTCACCGGGAAAGTGTTTGGATGTCCCTCCAAATTGTGTAGACGGAAAGAGCTAGGACCTAGTTTTTCAGAAATTACAAACGGGCCCAACCACAGATTCTGGAACTTGGTGTGTTCCCCTTTTCCCTCGTGGGGTTTATCCCATTTTAGAACTAGGTCTCCTACCTCGAAGTTTCTATCTGAAGAAGAGTTTGAATCAAACTAGATTTTCACAATTTGTTGATGCTGATCGAACTTCTTCTTTGCTTGCGCTCTTACTTCCTCCAATTTTAATAAGGCATTGATTCGACTTTCAAAGGGGGGGGCATTCCTCCTCTTGAAATTTCTGCGATAATTGCAAGGATGGAAGCATAATATGTTGAGGGAGGATCGCTTCTCTTCCATAGACAAGAAAGAAAGGGGAATTAACAACAAATTTTTTTGGTGCCACTCTATCATCCCATAGTGCATTAAATAAAGCGTTGTGCCAGTTCTTGTGATTTTCATAAATTGTCCTCTTAATGATCTTGATCAAATTTTTGTTTGTTGATTTTGTTAGGCCATTTCCTTGGGGGTAGTAGCTGGAAAAATATTTCAATTTAATCCATTTTTATAAAGTGAATACATTCATATCCAGGGATGAGAAATAAGATGTGTTTTCAAAGACTAAACATTTGGGAATGCCAAATCTAGTAATGATATTCGAATTAAGGAAAGATACTACCCGATTCATGTTTACCACTTTCAGAGGTGCAACGTCGAACCATCTGGAAAAATAATCCATTGTTGTAATAATATACTTGTGTTGTTGTGAAGAAGAAGGATTAATTGGTCCTATGATGTCAAGACCCCACTGCTGAAAGGGTGAATCTACCGTAACGGGCTGCAAATGGAATGCTGCCTTTTTCACGCGTCCAACAACCTTTTGGGAGATTATACATTTACAACATAGAGTGTGGGCATATTTAAACAATGTGGGCCAATAGTACCCAACTCTTAACACTTTGTGAGCAATGGTGTCTCCACCGAAGTGTCCACTAGCTTCACCTGCATGAAGTTCAGATAACACTTTCTCTGCTTCATATTTTTCCATACAACGCATAAGAACACTGTCAAAATTATTTCGAAACAATACATCATTTATGAACTGGAAAGATGTATATTTTAACCTAAGTGCTCCTCTATTCTAGGATCAAGATAGTGAGGAGCAGATCCATGTGTCAAATAAAATTTAATATCATCATACCAAGAATTAGCAACAATTTTCATACAGTTGATTTGTTTCCCATCGTGTTGATTTACAATTGAGATGTTAATTTGATTTTCCCTTTCTCCAACTGAGTCAGCCACTAGTTTACATAGGCCTTGACCTCTAACAATTTGTGCAGGAGTTATTTCGAGGTCATACTCTTGTAAAGAAGTCATCCAATTTGCCTTTTTTTCACCCAATTCCTTTTGTACTAACAAATTTATTACAACAGGGTAAGAGACGATGACTTTAGTTCTTGATTTCAGTAGGTATGACCGGAAGTGTTTCACTGCCTTCAAAACAACATACACATGTTTATCTACAGCTGGGTAATTCAACTCTTCCCATTTAAAGGCTGAGCTCATGAAGGTAATGGGTATTTCATTGCTTTCAATATTCTTTTGTGTCAATAGGACAACATAAGATCAGTCAGAGGCAAAAGTGTAAAGAGTGAAATCTTGGGAAAAATCGGGGCTCATCAGGGAAGGAGATTCTACTATTTCTTTTCTAATAGAATCAAAAGATTGACTTTCTTGGGGTCACCACCGATACTAAACATCATTTTTAATTAAATTTTGTAAAGGCCTTACCATTTCCAAGAAACTTGGGACAAATATTCAGACGAAGTTAATTTTTCCTAAAAAGGATTGCATAGATTTTTTGGAAGAGGGAGGGAAGAGTTTAACAATAGCTTGGGTTATTTCCAGGTCAATAATCATTCCGTCTTTGGACACTATAAACCCAAGTAGTTTTCCTTGATCTACTGCAAACACTGATTTCATAGGGTTGAGGGATATGCAATACTTGCGGCATCGTTCAAGGAAAGCCCTAAGGTGAGACAAGTGATCTTTCTTGTTTTTAGAAAAAATGGTAACGCCATCAAGATAGACCACTAATGATTGATTTACAAGACCATGAAAGGAAATTTCCATTTCTCTCTCGAAAGTGGCCCCGACATTTATAAGCCCAAAAGGCATCTTCCTGTAGGCATAAGTTCCCCATGGGGTACGAAAAGTGGTCTTGAGCTGATCTAGGGGAGACATGAGGACCTGGTTATACCTTGAAAAACCATCTAACAAAGATAGTATTTCTGAACTAGATACCCACTGAAGGATCTGTTCCATTGGAGGAACGAGATAGTTATCTTTATCAGATGCTCGGTTCAAGCTACGAAAGTCGACATAGAGTCGAATTTCACCACTTTTCTTCCTAACATGAACTAAATTAGATACCCATTGTGTGTGTCTCACTGGGAAAATTATCTTTTCATTTAGTAATTTATTCAGTTCTTTCTTGACAGTGGGTTCTAATTTGGGGTGCATCTTTCTTATTTTCTGTTGAAAAGGCTGAGTTTGTGGTTTCATGGAGATGACATGTTGTATTATGTTAGGGTTGAATGTTTTCAAATCATCATATGTTGAGGGATATGCAATACTTGCGACATCATTCAAGGAAATCCCTAAGGTGAGACAAGTGATCTTTCTTGTTTTTAGAAAAAATGGTAACGCCATCAAGATAGACCACTAATGATTGATTTACAAGACCATGAAAGGAAATTTCCATTGGTCTCTCGAAAGTGGCCCCAACATTTATAAGCCCAAAAGGCATCTTCCTGTAGGCATAAGTTCCCCATGGGGTACGAAAAGTGGTCTTGAGCTGATCTAGGGGAGACATGAGGACCTGGTTATACCCTGAAAAACCATCTAACAAAGATAGTATTTCTGAACTAGATACCCGCTGAAGGATCTGTTCCATTGGAGGAACGGGATAGTTATCTTTATCATATGCTCGATTCAAGCTACGAAAGTCGACATAGAGTCGAATTTCACCACTTTTCTTCCTAACATGAACTAGATTAGATACCCATTGTGTGTGTCTCACTGGGAAAATTATCTTTTCATTTAGTAATTTATTCAGTTCTTTCTTGACAGTGGGTTCTAATTTGGGGTGCATCTTTCTTATTTTCTGTTGAAAAGTCTAAGTTTGTGGTTTCATGGAGATGACATGTTGTATTATGTTAGGGTTGAATTTTTTCAAATCATCATATGTCGAGGCAAAAACGTATTTAAATTATTTAAACAATTTTATAAAGGAAGATTGTTCTTGCTCGGAGCATTTCATTCCCAAATTATTATTTTGAGGATTTTCCTTAGTTCCTAAATTTACCGTCTCATAAGTCAAAGAAGAACTGTTTGTTTTACAATTAATTGACCCTCTGAACTTATCATGCAAGTCATAAAACCTCTCTAGTCTTACAACGGATCTGGGAATAGAGTTTACCATATCAGACGTCTTTTCAGGAAATCTAGGATCTAATATTACCGTGAAGTTGTGAAGGTTTTCATYGTGAGTGCCTTCGTCGATGACAACACCTTGGAAGGTGTCCTMCATATGCAAGAAGTTGATGATTTATTGGTCATCRTCGAACACTCTCCARTTGGTGATGTTGTCTRGGATCGACAGCCTGAACAACAATTCAATCGAAAATGCGTTAGGAGAAAGACCTTCTGCAGACAATAGTTTAGAAGYGAAATTAACCAATAAATYAGCCTCCAAATTGCTTAGTCTAGGAATGGAATTTATGTTAAATGCTGAAWWTTTTTGCATTAAACTCCATACCTCAGTTTGGTAACTTTTCAGATGTGGTGATAARCAATGTATGGAATTCCTTACCTRCCTAACCACGATCTMTGAATCACCAAATACCATTAAATTATGTACGTCCATATCCAAGGCTTTCCTAAGCCCTTGTAAAAGTGCTTCGTATTCAGCGGTATTATTAGTGCAATCGAACTCTAATCGACAGGRAATGAAAGTCTTATTACCTGCAGGATCTATGAGTACACATCCAACACCGACTCCTTTTTTGGATTTGGATCCATCAAAGTACAACAACCAGATATGAGCTTCATCAACAGTGTTTTTCACACTCGACAAAGATGATGATTGAGTATAGGTCATAATATCTGATTTCTTCCCTGTATTAGTGATAGGGGAACTTTCGGTCATGAAGTTACGGAAAAAGGTATTCATTCCCTGCATTTCAAATGAATTAGTAGATGCAATAAAAGGTTCATTTTCATCATTTAGATCTGTCACGGTGTGCTTGAGATAGTGTTCACGATTTATCCTAATTTTATTTGGTTGTCCGTTTTTCAACATCCACAAATGAGACCAATTTGTGAGAAAGTAACCATGCAGCTATTCGGACCAGTCCCTGCTTAAAAAAAACTGTATACTTCAGGGATGTCAACAACAATGATGTCAATAATTTGGTTAACTTTAGGATTAGAAGATAACCTAACTAGATCATTCTTAAGTTCACTGATTACCTTAACGTTCGTCCGATCAAGATGAATGATTTTGAGATTAGAAGGTTGAACTTCTGCGTTAATTTTTTGACACAGATAAAGGAATCACATTTGATTATGCGCTGGAATCAACCATGCAATTATGTCCATTTCTATTAAAAATTTCGAAGGTTAACAAAAAAGGTGGGACAATCTTACGAGCGTTGACAACAGAATTCTATTGATTTTTTGTCACTATCCCTAAAACAATTTTATCTACATTTGAAACAATTTTTTCAGCTAAATCCCTTTTATTTAGAGGTTCAATTGTCGTTTTAGTAAGGATCTTTTTGGTTGTTTTAGAACTAATTTATGCAATTTTCTTGCTGCTAGGATCGCTGTTCTTGCTGTTTTCTGCAATACTTTGAAGCATTTTTTGCAAAATAAGAGGAAATTTCAAAAGCTCGAAAACAAAAATATTAGCCCTTAGTTTTTTCAGATCTTCAATTAAGTCATATTCTAAAACTGGGGCTGCTAAACTCTATTTTATTTCAGCTTGTTTTGACTGTTTTAGAGGCACATTATTACTCACCTCAGAAGAAGGTTTTCTCTATGTTTTGCTCCTTGTGTTGTAAGGGTGGATAGTTTCAAAGTTTGCTTGGAAAATACTATCGGAGAAGTGTCTGAAGATATTGGGGGATTCTTCTTCTTCTTCTTCTACTTCTTCCTCAACTATGTATTCAAAACTTTCAGGAGGGGCAGAAGAAGGATTATCATGTGCTTCTAGAATAGTTTGCAAAGCGTACTGCAAGCTTTCGAAATTCAAACCTTCAGTGGTCGGATTTGGCTGATTGGGAGGAAAAGGTTTTCTGAAAGGAGGTTTAAAAATTTCTTTGCTTGAGGATGCCTCCTTGTCTGATCTATTCAAGTCCACGACTTGATTTGATAGTTTTTGGAAATCTTTCTGCAAGATTTCTAAGTCTAAATGTTCAGGTTGACTTTTGGCTTGGGGAGGCCTAGTAAGGATTTCTATTTTCTTTTTAGAGGATGAAGCTATTTTAGCTTCACTGTTGATATTATCTTTTAAGCTTAATATATCCTTTTCGATTTGTCTTGCCTCCTCAAATGCCTCTAGTAGTGTGTTCTTCTTAGACCTTTTGACCCAAATTTCTATGTTGTTGTATAGAGATTTGGTGTAATATGCAACAATTAGACTTTCAGTGGGTATTGAATATGTGGGAATTTGATTCTTTAACATAAGAAATCTCTGGTTAAAATCTTTTACTTTCTCCTTAGGGTTCATTTTTAGGCTGGAGAGCTCCATAACAAAGACTTCAGGAAATTTATCATCTCCAAACTTCTCTAAGAAACATGTTTCAAACTTGTCCCAAGAGACAATGGTTTGGGGTTGTTGGGAGAAATACCACGTGGAGGCATTGCCCTCGAATGTATAAGGAAAGAGTCTACATACTACGTCTTCATTCTCTACACTTCAGAGTCTAATGGCCAACATAAATTTCTTTATTCGATCTTCAACAGATTGTTTAGAATATGGATCAAATTTAGGCAACCATTTCTCCAGGTGTTTTGGTAATGGGTGTTGAGGTCCAGGTACAACCACGACATCTTGATCGGGCCACGGCCTGGTGGGATTGTTTTGGTTTTCCATGGGTGTTGGTGGTGTCGAAGGATGATATGGTCTAGACGAGGAACGTCCTTCATCAGATGACTCTCCTCCTGAAGAGGATGAAGATGAACCAAGAGGGGACAGTGGGATACTAGACCCTCTATATCCAAGAATATGTGTTTCAGTAGGATTGGTGGTATTATCTGCTAGGGGATTTGAGAGTAGACCAGTGCCTTCAAGCTGTTCTTGGATATCCAAGAAATATAAAGGTTGATTAAGAGGCCTACTAGGTTGCCTAATCCAGGCCAAGGATTTATGTGTCCTTATAAGTGACTGACGAACAATTTCTTGGATGTCGTCCCCTTGAGGAGATGGTGTTACTGGTTCAACGGGAAACTCAGGATTATCGTTTGAGGTAGTTGTTGTTTCAAGTGTAACAGAATTGTCTGAATGAATATGTGTTATGATAGGGGAGAGAGTGTGTGGGGGAGGAGTCTTACAACTTCCACGTGCCATCAATTGAAATCAATCCCTCCTTCTAGCGCCATTTGTTGACGAGAAAAATTGACAAGCTGTCAACTAGAAGAATAGATCTGGTCCGAGGTTGTCTAAATAACCCAAGCCATTTGGTGTAACCTGTTTTGACGGGTTTAATCGCTCTGTTTGCCAATCTAAGGTCCTGAAATAAAGAAAGGGAAGAAACCAACTAATGTTAAAACTATAAGATGAAAATGTGTTGAACCTGAACAGAATAGATCTAGCTAAACAATGATACACACATTTGCAGAGAGAATTGGAAAAAGAAGAAGAAGGAGAGAAAGAATGGAAGAATTCTCATTAACTGTTATGAATAATGAATAATTTCCACATGATATACTCTGTATAACTCAATGAGTTCGACTTGAGGTGAACCAAGTCACCATAGTGGTGGTCTAGAGTGATCTGGAAACACACCAGCAATTATATGAGTGAACTGCCACCTATTCTAGTCTCTCAGGCAGTTACGGGAGTGAACTTCCACCTAGTTGAGTTAACTAGTCAACCAGTCTTCAGTTAACTGACTGAACTGAAAGTAGTGAAGAGTTAACTCAAGGAATCAAGGCTAATGCGCCACTCTAGTGATGATACCAAGGTAGGGTCGAATTAGCATGGTGATGATCCCAATGCAACATCTAAACTCAACTCAACTAGTCAAACTGAAGTGTGAACTGAAAGAGAATATTCTCCAGGTGGAATATTCTCTCCTAAAATATGGGAGACTGGATAATGACTAATTATGACTAATAAACAAATAAAAACCTTAGGAAAAAGAAATCCTAGGTGTGTGTGAAGTAACTCCAACACCCCCCCTGAACATCACTATGGTGAAAATAAAGATTGGGTCCCGACAACGAGGCCATGTTAGGTACCCAAGTACAAAAGATACACTGAAAATAAAGTGAGGAAAGAGGGAAAACCTCATGGGAAAAGCCCCCCTCAAGGTACAATGTATGTAAAAAGAAGAACTACAGTTACTAGGCAACTATGTCCTTCACTCCAAGACGACCTCACAGAGAATGGAATTTATGCTCAATGAAGGTCTTGGTGAAAATGTCTGTCGTCTGTTATGCTAAAGGACAAAACTATAAGTCGATGATCTCCTCGTGTACTAAGTCCCGAATGTAGTGCATGTGGATCTCAATGTGCTTCATCTGGTGCCTCTGAACTGGATCTCTGCAAAACTTCATAGTGCTCTGGTTGTCACACCAGATGACGATCAATCGATGAAATTGAATGCCCAACTCAGTGATAAAATTTTGTAGAAACATAGCCTGAATGGTTATTTTAACTACCCCTCTGTACTCTGCCTCGGCTGAAGATAGAGAAATGGAAACTTGCTTCTTTCTCAACCAACATATAGGCTCCGAACCAAGATTGAGTGAGTAACCAGATGTGGACTTGCGATCAATTCTATCGCCAGCCTAGTCGAAATCAGTAAAGCCAATGAGATCTAATGTGGATTATGATGCATTATGAATCCCAAAGGTGATGGTGACCTGTATGTATCAAATGATATGCTTTGTAGCTTTCCAATGTAGCTCATGCGTCTCCTGCATGAACCTGGAAACTGTGCCAACTACATATGAGAGGTATGGTCTAGAGTGTGTGAGATACAACAAGCTCCCCACTAGCTATCTATACAGTTTTCTATCAACCAGTGGAGTTTCCCCACAATCCTCAAGTTTGACTCCTGATAGGAAGGGAGTCGGAGCAGACTTGCAGTCTATCATGTGAAATATCTCAAGGAGATCTCGTGCATACTTGGCTTGATATAGTTTGATGCCTAATGCATCCTAACTGATATCAAGTCCAAGGAAGAAGTGTAGTGGACCCATGTCTGTCATCAAAAACCTGTCATGAATAATCCTCTTGACTGCAACAATCACTGAAGTCGAGCAACCTGTGATCAACAAATCATCGACATACATAACTAAAAGTAGAAGTGAATCAACCGTCCAGAGAATGTATACATTCGAGTCTGATTTACAATGTACAAAGTTCTGTGACAACAGGTAGGAGTCCATATTGGCATACCATGCCCTCAGAGCCTGCTTGAGGCCATAAAGTGACTTCTTCAGTCGACAGACCAAATATGAGTCCTGCATAAATACCCGGGGCTGCTCCATGTAGATCTCCTCAGAGAGATCACCATGAAGAAATGCATTCTTCACATCCATCTGATGGAATTCCCATCCCTTAGCTGCTGCAATGGCAAGTGCCAATCATCTGGAATCCATCTTCGCTACTGGAGCGAAGGTCTCATCATAGTCAATACCATGAACCTGCTGAAAGCCTTTGGTGACAAGCCTGGATTTATATCTGCTGATTTGTCCATCCGCTGCACTATTGGTCCTATAGACCCATCTGCATCTGACAAGTTTTCTCCCAGAAGGAAGGGGAACCAGATCCCAAGTCTGGTTCTCTAGGAGGGAGTTGTACTCCTCCGGCATGGCGGATTACCAAAAGGTATTTCCAGCAGCCTCGCCATAAGACTATGGATCTGAAGACTGAACCAAGAAAAGATGCCTGGAAGGCAATGGTTCAGTGGCAGTGAGTGAAATAGGAGGCTTCTCAAAATTAGATCGAGTCCTCCTAGTATCGGTTGGATCACCTATGAGATCCCCTGCATCCTAAAGATTAGTCTGTGCCCACTTGGGCCTCTACTTTGGCTCTGCATCTGCATCTGAATTCTATGACTCTGCATCTGACTGTACTGACTCTGAATATGAATCTGAGTCATCTGAATCCTTTGAATCAGAACTCTCATTTGAATAAGAGTCGGCATGTGCATGCTCATCATCTCGGACAGGTGGAAGAGTGAAGGTGTCTGCATGCAACTACTGAGGTACATGTGAGACACTTTCATTGAATTGGACACTACGCTCAATGATGAGCCGGTCTGAGGAAAGATCAATAAGTCGATATCCCTTCACACCATCGGGGTATCCAAAAAAAATGCACTCAGTTCTCTGTGGATCAAGTGCCTTCCTCTTTTCATAGGGAATCTGGGCCCATGCACGAGAACCAAAAATGAAAAAGTGGGTCACTTCCGGTTTGAGGCCGCTCTAAGCCTCGTAGGGGGTCTTATCATTGACAGATCTATGGGGAGACCTGTTTTGAATGTATGTTGCATAGTTAAGTGCATCGGCCCATAGTCTCTGTGGTAGTGACTTTGCATGCAACATGCAAGATGCCATCTCCTTTAGAGATCAAATTTTCCGCTCAACAACTCTGTTTTGCTGTGGAGTGTAGGGAACTGTATGCTGCAACTGAATCCCTGCGTCATGGAAAATATTGTGGATCTCATGATTCACATACTCTCCCCCGTTATCATTTCACAGGACTTTGATCTTCTTTTCGGACTGTGTCTCAACCAAAGCTTTGAAATCTTTGAGGTGTTGAAAGACCTCAGATTTTTTCCTGAGAAAGTAGATCCATGTAAAACGTGAGAAATCATCAAAAAAAATGAGAACAAACCTCGCTTTTCTAATCGATGGATGCGGAAAAGGACCCATGAGGTCACTGTGGATCAGATATAAAGGTGTGGAAGCTCGCTGAGACTTTCCCTTGTCGAATTTCTCTTGAGGGTGTTTTTCAAGAACACATCCCTCACATACTCCCTTGGAGAAATGGATGTCTGGTAGACCATCAACTAATTTGTGATTACTAAGCCGTTGCATGTATTTGAAATTCAAATGTCCAAACCTTTCATGCCATATCCTACTACTTTCATCAACATGAGTAAGTAGTAAAGCAAAATCAGGATCAATGAATTCAGAAAATGTATACAATCTAGACTGATGATTTACCTCACCGATAGAAACCTTGGAGTTGGTTTGCATGTCGTAGATGTCCATGTAATTTGGTGTGAATATGAATTTCTTTCTTGTGCCGAAATTCTTCATATGATACACAGAGAGAAGGTTGACATAAAGCTTGGGAACATGCAACACGTTCTCAAAGCTTCCGTTGGTGAGTTCAATCCTTCCTTTACCGGTGACTTTGACAAAAGAGTTGCCCCCCATCAGAATAGGAGGAACTTTGCATGCATCCAATGAAGAATATACTACTTCTAAGGCATCCATGTGATGTGATGCTCCTGAGTCTACGATCCAAGCATCGGGAGAGGAGTTGATGGAAATCAAGACATGGCTAGAATTGCCTTTCTTGGAATTCAGATATTCTGGCTTCTTCTTCTTTGCACCCTCGGGGATGCGATCTCCAAGGTTTTTTTGCTGAAGTATCTGAGACATCAGATCTATTTTATTTTGCATGCATGTAGATTCCGAATGGAATCCTTTGTGACAGTATGTGAATTTTTCTCCTTTTCTTCCCTTTTCTCCTTTGGATCCGGAGGCATCGGTGAAGGGTTTTGTGTACCCTTCCTTCTTCGTATGTGCATGAGATTTTCTCTTATATTTATCTTTAGATTTATGATATTTGTGGGTGCCATCATGCACAGTTAGTGCATGTGCCCTTGGGCCTTTGATTGTGCCCATGTTGATGAGCTTGGTTTTCTCTTGTGTCAGGGATTCGATAAATTCCTCAAGAGAAGGCATCTTCCAGGTGGCTCCAGAGGCGAATATGATAGTATGGAATGTAGATATGAATACAAAAAATTCAGAACAAGCTTGGAGAGAATGGTGAGAACCATTTATTTCTCCTCCTTTGATTTATCAACCCCGCAAGCTTTGAGTTGTGACAGTAAATCCTTGAATTTTGTAAAGAAATATTGGATATTCTCGAAGCTTTTTGGATCCAATGTGAACAGCTACACCTCCAACATGTGTCCCCTCATATCATCCTATTTTCCAAAGAGCCCTTCCAAGATGGTCCAAGCTTCATTGGGAGTCTTACAGGAGGATATATGAAAAAGGAGACCGGGAGAAATAAGACTGCAAATTGTTCCGAGTGCCTCATCCATGCGATTTAAGTACTTGGATTTTTCTATGGCTGATGTCAGCTCTGTATCTGTATTCATGGTTAACCTATACAACCCTCTGGATCAGAGATGTATGGATATTTTCTCCTTCCATGCAAAATCTTTTGTACCTGCAAAATTTTTTCGTGTAGCTTTTGCTTAGCAGTTCGTCAGATATGATACCATGTAAATGTGTTGAACCTACACAAAATAGATCTAGCTAAACAATGATACCAAGGCAAGGTCGAATTAGAATGGTGATGATCCCAATGTTGCATGGTGATGATCTCAATGCAACATCTAAACTCAACTCAACTAGTCAAACTGAAGTGTGAACTGAAAGAGAATATTCTCCAGGTGGAATATTATCTCCTAAAATATAGGAGACTGGATAATGACTAATTATGACTAATAAAAAAATAAAAACCT
>ML822086.1:87118-114393 GCA_009831015.1 Picea engelmannii | reverse complement strand
AATATAATTATTGTAAATGTATTTAAGCAGAGAAAGAAAACATAAAAAAATATCACTTATGAACATAATTTACAGGTTGGAAGTTTTAATGGAAACTTTCAAAATCAATGTAAAGATAATTGTTCTTGAGAAGAAGATAAAGAAAACACATTTTATATTTTTTGTTTTCTAATTATAAATGATATAAAACTTGAATTAACTAAGTTGTGAAACAAAGATGCACAGATGGTCAAAGCCAATTTGAAACTTTCCTACTTCACTAATGCATAAAATAACATAAA
Source organism: Picea engelmannii (assembly GCA_009831015.1). Taxonomy (NCBI): domain Eukaryota; kingdom Viridiplantae; phylum Streptophyta; class Pinopsida; order Pinales; family Pinaceae; genus Picea; species Picea engelmannii. The sequence continues at coordinate 114,112 of ML822086.1, read as the reverse complement.
TTAGAAGCAGGTGAAGCTAACATTTTATTAGTTCGTTAAATGTGTTTGTGCCTTTGTATGAACCAGGAGCATCCAGCTTCCCCGCCTGTGAAAGAAATCTGCACTAGGCTTATACTCAAATTTTCCTGAATAAATTCAAAGAATGTATTGGTAGCCGGGATTTAAGAACAGAATAGGGAGCACATATTAATTATGTGATATTATAATGACAAATGATTACAGTCAGAGAAATATTTATGTAACACATTCATTTTATGCATCAACTAAACATCAAAGAAAAATCCTGATATTAAAATTGATACGATGATCACAGTCACAACATTTGGAACAACAAATCATGAACGGCATCTATAGTATGAATATCATGGAAAATAACATGTCATTGATACTAAATCTATACAACATATTAATATCCCAAGATAAGAGAAAACAAAACATCAATGAAACAACATTCACAGTGGTCTAAAGCCGAAATGCTATAAGTTGTTCCATTAAGTCCTCAAAATCATTCGTCCATAACTGGTTCCAAGCCAAGATGCTTCCCTTTACAAAATGAAAAGTATTTAAAGTGTTTTGAAATACTATTTTCCTAATCCCAGGATAGGATGAAATCTCATGAGATCAATAATATTACAAAATAGAGGGCTTCCAACCACTCATAACTGAATTGTTTCTTCTTAAAAAATTATTAAAAGTTTTTACAAGGAAAACAAAATAAATACTAATCATTCAAGAGCAAAGTCGAACATGTCTTCCCCAGAAGATCAACATCAAAATATACTATTCCCTGAAAATGAAAAAAAAAAAAAGTTAGATAAGTTATTTACAGCTAATTTTTAATTTTTTTATTTAAAAACGACTTGGCTACAGAATCGTCAGATTCTGTAGCCAGTCTTATATTAGCAAACGAAGTCTAATTTCAAACCAAATCGATTTTGAAAAGATCACATGAATGTAATAAGAGGGAAAAACCGTTTTACCATTTCAACCAACGACTAAAGATGGATCATAGTAGCTCGGAATTGATTATAGCTTTAACACTGTCTGTGTTTTTTATCATTGTGTTACCTATCCTTTTGAAGCGTTTATCTTGTTTTTCAGCATTTGCCCCGAGGTCTCCATTTTCCTCTTCTAATGATTCACATTGATATGTGAGTGTTTTAATCTGATCCTAAAGGATGGGAATATCAATGTAGTAACGTTCTATCCAATGCAGACAAACGTCACAAAATCTACTATTCCCTGAAAACAAAAACATAAATAAGTTAGATAAGTTATTTACAACTAATTTTTTATTTTTTATTTAAAAATTACTTGGCTATAGAATCGACCGATTCTGTAGCCAGTCTTATCTTAGCAAACAAAGTCTAATTTCAAACCAAATCGATTTTTAAAAGATCACATGAATGTAATAAGAGGGAAAAACCATTTTACCATTTCAACCAATGACTAAAGATGGATCAGAGTAGCTCGGAATTGATTACATCTTTAACACTGTTTGCGTTTTTTATCACTATGTTACTTGTCCTTTTGAAGTGTTTATCTTGTCTTTCAACATTTTCCTTGAGGTCTCGATTTTCCTGTTCTAGTGATTCACATTGAGATGTGAGTGTTTTAATCCGAGCTTGAAGGATGGGAATATCAATGTAGTAACATTAAATCCAATGCAGACAAACGTCACAATGTACAGAAGGATCAACCTATTGGTGGAGTGCATAGTCAAGTCTGGATGCATCGGCCTTACCTGTCATCTGACCTTGACCAAACCTAATACCAATAAACCCATCCTTACCCTCGAGACACAGTGGAATATTAGTAACAAATTCATATGGTTGAGCATGATCAGATCTTTGACAATCTGAGTCTTCTAAAACCAGGAACTCTTCAATTTCGAGATCCAAGACCTCATTGACCTCGATCGGGCTGATCGAGCTCAAATGAGGTTTGGTTCTATTCCTCAAATTTCTTGAAATAAGCCGACCACATAATTTATTCTGGAATCCTAACACGGTGTGTCTTTGTGTTGACTGTTTGCAAGATTTTTTGACATAGGGTTTCATAGTAGCGTTATGGTCATAATCCAATTTAGGCACAGGAGGTTCACTCAACTCAAAACTAACAACCTTTTTATCATGTGGGGATTGAATGGGCATTACCTCATCCAAAGGGTTTGTATCTGGCTCATTATTCGGGAGGTCAAACTATTTTTTCATCAATGGTTCACCCAAAACTGGGCCTTCTAGAGGAATTGTAGAAACAAAACCATTTCTTGCTAAAAATCCATCCCAACAATCGCCTATGGTTTTCAGATGGTTGGTAACGGAATTTTGATTAAGCCGTGGTGGACAAGACTAGAGTCGAGGCTCTTTTTTATACCTTTTACACATCGTTTACAGGCTTCTCAACAAATATAAAGGCACATTCAAATGAAAACCTATGAAGTGCATAAGCAGTCATATATGATAAATAAAAACTAAACCATAACGACCTTCACAGGTCACAAATCGTTTAAGGATCAATAGCAGATCATGCCACCTATGCTTGACCAAATAAATAGGGATACCTTTCTCACAACAATCGATTTTTCTGGAGATCATGAAGAGGCTCCAAGGTACTTCTTCGATCTTCAAGTTTTTTAACCACTTCTCACCGATAGATGGAATCCCTATGGATTCACTCACAAACTCCTCAGTTACCTCTAATTCGACATCTCCAATTTTTTCCCTACACCCATCGAAAGTATGTGCAAATTCCTTAGACACACGAAGGTTATACCCTTCGAACCTTTTAATGAAGGCATCCCAGCCTTGACCTTTTAACTCTTTGACTGCATCATCGTGAGAGAGAAATGCTTGAGAGACATTCGACTCTACTCGGACAACATGAGCCATTAAAAATATGTCTGGATTGTAACAAGAGCGACTCAAAACAATTCTGGGTTTAGATGGCAGGAGAAAAAGGAGAAAATATGAGAAGATAAAATGGAAGCAAACAAAACGAAGACCCTGTGCAATCATAGTATGAACATTGAGGGTTCAATCTTGATGCTTGAGCATTCATGGTAATGAAAACCTATAACCCGTAATGAAAAACATTATTAGTTCTCTGTGCCAACAAGGTGGACTAAGTACAGGGTACGATATTTAAGCATTAATTCTCATGACTAGCACGACCATAGTTTTTGCACAAGGTTTAAATATATTAACACAAAATTCTCACAATTCAAATGAAAAACAAGTAAGTATATAGAAATCATATCAATATTCAAAACATTCAAAAGATAAGTCATTCAAGTGTTAGATTTAGAATGGATATAAGCACAATGATCTTTCAAAAGAATGGTTTGTATAGAAAACAAAATATGAAGCTACGTTTTCATGTTTGATTCATGCTTTCAGTCATGAATCAAACATGAAAACAAAACGAAAACACAAACTTTAAATAATTAATGAACACCTTTTATAATCCAGTAATCATCTCAAAATGATAATATTTACAAGATGAGGTGAAGGAAACTACAAAAAGTGTAGTTTTTTGTTCAAATAACGAACTCGTGTAGGGCTGCCAACAAGTCCACACTTTTTCGTCATTCTTCCATTCATCCCTTGCTTCTATTATCCAATCGGGTTGAATGATTGAGATAGCACAAAGAAAGGCCTCAACATCTTCATCGTTTCTTGAGAGTGAATCTGCCACAACATTTTGATTCCCTTTTTTATAGATGATTTCAAAATCATAACCCAATATCTTGGTCACCCATTTTTGTTGTTCTTCTGAAGATAGTCTTTGTTCCAAGAAGTATTTAAGACTATCATGATCTGTTTTAACCTTGAAGTGCCTACCTATTAGGTAAGGATGCCATTTCTTCAATGCATGTAGTATTTCCATCATTTCCTTCTCATAAATGGGTTTGTGTAAGTCCTTTCCCTTGAGTGGTCGACTTTCAAAAGCCATGGGCCTTCCTTATTTCATTAGGACAACACCAATTCCATTTCTCGAGGCATCACATTCCACAATAAAGGTTTTTGTGAATTCTGGAGTGGTCAAGACAAGATCTTTGCACATCACCTCTTTAAGTTGTTCAAAAGCTTTAGTTGCCTGATGCAGGAGCATCCACACCTCATCAAGCGAGCCCGCACGAGGAGAAAGAAAGAACAGCTGGGCAGCGCCAGCACCAATTTTGAAACATGGTGATATTGTTGCGCCAAGACATTAATGCATGGTTTAATTAAGCGCACTTGTATTGTAAGATGGACCTTGAGCAGATAAGCTCTCGTCCTTAGGTAGCTGAGGCATTTATTAGATTTAATGCAGGTAGATAAAATAATTAAGTCTATATTAGACAGTTTTACTTTCGTGAGGGCAAACAGAATATAGGCACCCTCCTTTGTATTGTTGTATTCATATTCATAGCAGCAGATTACTATCATTCAGGAGCAAGAAGCAGAGCAGGACATAGAAGTGTATGAAGAACCCCATGTACATATATTGAATTAATAGGAGAACTTTGATTCAATTCCATGGCCGTGCTTATTCTCTGTGTGTTGTTGATATTATGCTGTTGCATATTTGCTTCTTGTATTTCCTTTGTTTTATATGCTGTGTATGTGATTTCATGGTAGATTCGAAATCTGTGAGAGAGACGAGAATGAGTTTCAATTGTTTCTCTGTTTGAGCCAGGAGATTCCTACATAGAGTGCAGTCGAATTCATCCGCATAGAGTGCGCTGATGTGGCAAGACGGTTAAACTCTCATTCTCGATCACCCATAAGTTGAATTGGGTTATTCGAGCCGTGCAGGATAAGTGCAGGTCGAGGTGGAAGTCTCAGTGTCGATTCTGAGCTAAGAGAGTGGAAGATCTCTGTCGCAGGTGAGTGCATGGGATTTGAAGAATTCAACACTTAGAGAGTTGTTGAAAAGTCGAGTACAAGAAGCCGGCGTAAAAGTCTCTGAAGGAGTTGGAGGACTTGATCTTAGGAGGGATAGTTCCTTACCATTGCTGTGGAAACAAATCTGTGCGAAGGTTCGAACGGACGAGCTTTGGAGAGAGGAGATCTCCAATGCAAAGGTTCAACGGCCAGGGATCGCAGAGGAAGGTCGCGAAATCCCACTGACCGTTAGATCGTGGAGAAGCTGCAGGGAACGTTAACTCATAGGCGCAGGAAGGGTCAAAGCCCATCGGGGTTCGGCGTTTAGGACTTTTGGGTGTAAAGGAATTGAAGTCGGCAAAGTCGTGATTCCACGATTCCCGATCACACAGAGTGTGGGGGTGACATGGCAGCGTGGGACCCGGGGTATAGGGGAGGGCAAGTGGCTTCGCATCGGAGGATCAGCACCTCGGTACTCGGGGTTTGGAAATATAGAACATTGACATCGCAGATAGCGATTTCCCGATAGGGAAATCCCTGACGAGTGAGGGAGTTGACCTTTGACCGATCAGAGTTCGGGGTTCAGGGTTTTGTTTTGCACGAGATTGGGTCACAAGGTTCGCGATACCGCGAAGCCCGATTTCCCGATAACCGAAGGGGAGATCGCCGGAGGAGTGACTGTGGGTAGTGTGAACTCCCGAGGGAGTTGGAAGAGTCTTGGACTCTTCGAGCCAAGTGAGAGAAGGTCCTGGTGGGAGCGGCTGCCACCGAGGGCAGTTTGCGTCATTGCCTCTGGAGTCCATGAAAACACATCCTTTTTATTTAGTGTCACTAAAGGTGTTGCCATTCTTCCATAGTGCTGAAAAAACTTGCGGTAGTAACCTGTCAAACCTAAAAATCCTCTAAAATTCTTCAATGTTTTGGGAATCGTCCAGTCCATCATGGCCTTAATCTTGTTAGGGTGAACAGTCCAAGGAATTAGGTGAATATCATGATCATTATTTTGAGTGGGTGGAAGACCTTTCAAAATATTTTCAAATACTTTGGAATGCTTATCAATGATCCCTTGGAGATCTAGGGGAATAGATGGCCTAGATGTTTGAACCTCTAGTGAGCATAGTTGTGCAATTACACCTTGATTCCCCTTTTTCAATAATTTTTTCATGCCATTGGAGCTTATCACCTTACCGAGTTTCCCTGTGATACCTCTTAACTCGATTTATTTTCCTTCCAATGAAAATTTCATGAAAAGTTATTGAAAATTAAAATCCACTATTCCTAATGATTATAACCATTGGATTCCTAGTACGACATCATCACCACCCATGGGTATAGCAATAATTTGAATATTGATTACATATTCCCCCATAGTAAGATTGATCTTATTTCATTTTCATGAGCAATTGATAGTTCCTCCATCTGCAATCATTACTTGAAACTCTGGTGCTGGATATACAAAGAAATTGAGAGCTTTGTCTAATTTATAGTGAATGAAATTATGAGTACTACTAGAACCAATTAGGACTATTACCTTTTTCTTTTTGATATATCCTTCGATCTTGAGGGTTTGAGGAGTGTTAATTCTAGCCAATGCATTACACGATATCGTGGGAGTCAACTCTTCAAAAGAAACCACGTCTACATTTTCATCTTGAGATGGTTCATGTTCTTGTTATTGTTCTTCTTCCTCTTCACAATCTATGTAGAATAATTTCTTCTCACCACACTTATGTCCCTTACTGTACTTGCTGACACAATTAAAGAACAAGCCTTTTGATTTTCTTTCATCCAATTGTTGAGGTGTTTTAGAAGAAGGAACATTATTCTCTCGATATATGTTAGGAGTCGTCCTTCTAGTAGCCATACCCATTTTTTATCGAACCGATGTTAAGAATACCTTTACTTCTTGTAGTCATGCCCCCTTCCTTGTCGACTTCATCAAATGTTTCTAGGAAGGTGGCAATATCTTGTCTCTCATTCCACTTTCAATGAGCAGTCTCAAATGACATAAAAAGAGTTATCATTGTTTTCTGATGTCATTGATTCCCATAAAATTCGACTCCAACAAAGTTTCATGTTACGGTGGGTCTTACTACATGACCGTTGCAGTTTTTCAGTCATCTTCGAAGACCTCTAAAGTTGCTAGCCCATCAATGCCTTCGAGTTATCGACAACTTACACTAGCATCCATTTCTTGATTTAGAGACATTTCAGTCCACAGAACTGTAATCGACCATTATTCATGCCCCGAGGGCGATGCAAACATCCACTTCATCGACAATTTTTAGTTACCGTCATATTATTCTGGTTTCATGAAAGAAGAATGGGGCATGATCTCCTCGTTTGTACACAAATTTCTCTTTCAGTTTTCAGAGAATGTTGGCATTAGTTCGAATCCCCTTTTCCTTTGATGGGATGTTCTCATCATCTCTCTTATCAATAGGAAACTATCCTATTCATATAGCAATTTCAGTAGAAAGACACATTGATGTATTTAGTCTATATGTATGCTCCTAACCTCACACATAAGGGGGAATCTATTATCACCAAAAAATTGCTCAGAAAAATACATACAATGGATGAAAAAACAAGTAGCACAAGTACAACATACTACCAATAATGATAGGATGATGACATTTAGTTTGTTAATATAATAAAAATACTATGCAAAATGGTCCTGAAATTTAGTGCACATTATGCAAAGAGAGCGCATACACACCCACGTGGGCTAACACAGTGTACGATGCACATAGTGCGTGCCCAACATGACTGGAAATCAAAAAGCCCACGCAAATGTAGAAATGATGCATTGATGATTTTGGTCGGGCCTCAACCACTTCTCGGATGAAGTGGATATCACCCATACCCAAAATCACCCTAAAATTCCGTTGTGGGATCACTGAAAGGGATAGGAGGTACCTTTAAATACCTCCCATTCACACTTGAAACTAGTTGTGAAATATCTTTCCATCCTCCTATAAATAGAGGATCATGGTATGCAAAGAAAAGAAGAAATCCATAACATTGTTATGTTGTTCAAATTATCTTGGAGAAAACCATCTTTCCCTTGATCCATAGGTTGAGCAAGTGTAGAATTTTGAAAGCTATACACCTCTTGTGAAGCTAAGCCTTGGGAAATTTTCATCATTGTAAACTCACCATTAGAAAGTAATAGCTCTAGTTTTTTAGGGATCAAGGAACCCTCCCTTAGGAGGAATATGGGATTCATAGTCCCATATTTCTCTTCTTGGTGCACTCAATTTGAAGATTCATTTCTATTGGGTAACCATTTCATGTGTTCATTTTCATGCATAATTTTCTTATAGTTGTTTAGTTTGGCTCTTAGTGTTGTTTGTTCTTCACTAGCTTTGTATTTTTATTTCTAATCTGCAGGTTCACTAACTTACTAACCACATTTATGTTCTGCTTTGTTGTCTTACCAAGGTAGTTAAGGGACTCTCTTTTTCTCACTCTTGTGACAAAAGACCTCGAACACTCATGGTGTTTCTACACTGCCAAAAAGTGTCCATAACCTATGGTGTAGTCACCCCGAAATCACAGACCTTACTTCACTACCAACGAGAATCCATAACCCTGATGAAGATAACTACATTTCCCACTTGAATTTCCTTTCACCATCTCTTTATTTGTTTTGACACTTTACAAGAGACAAGGGAAATTAATATGTTTTTCACATCTAAGGGATGATGTCTATTTATCAAGGATGACGTAGGAATACATGAGTCATAAAGTATACTCATAAAGTTTTTCATCTCCTCATTTCTAACTCCATGTTTCCAAAATATACCATTTTAGTAATTTTCTTGAGTAAAACAACCAATTATATGTTTGACACTTGAGCCTCTACCAAGAAAGAAATACCCAAAACATACCTTTTCAACTTTTGATTAGAAAATAATATAAGATGTTCTCCTTTCTTGTTTTACAATAACATGTCAACATCTTCATTAGTAATTGAGGTTGTATTTTCTATTAATATTATGAAGTTTGAGAAGATAAGGGATTATTTGTTTTAAAGAGAAGATCTATTAAGTGATGTAATATGCTATAATAAATCTAACAAAAGGTTGAATAGACTACCCTAAGAAAGAAAATTTCTAGTGTTGTTTATTTAGGTAATCCTTAATGATTGATGAATCTTCACAAATTATAGTCACACCAAAACTTATTTCAAACTATTTAATTAGAAATCCTTTGAACACTGAAAGATTTAAAAGAAACACTAAAGAAAACCGATTATATACAATTAATGGAAAATATTTTTTTAGAATTGAATAAAATGTTTCAAGAACCACCCATTCACAGGGAATTCCATCAAATATATTGTTGGACATTGGGTTCATCGCTTCTCACGAGTTTCCCGACATGGGTTAACCCCCTCGTGTGGATCCTAAATCTAACGATTGTGGCAGAGACTAACGCTTGCATGTTTTGGTCTAACAAAAATCATATTCGAACAAATGGTATCAGAATGACAGGTCTCGAGTTTGAAACTTTCCCAAAATGCGTCGGGGGTGGGGGGAGATTGTTGGACATTTGGTTTAGTGCTTCCTGTGAGTTTTGCAACATGGGTTAACCCCCTCTCTTGGATCCTAACTCCGACAATTGTGGTAGAGGCTAACACATGTGGGTTTTGGTATAAAGACAATTGTATTCCAACAATTTGTACCTCCTAACCCGCTTCTCATTCTGTTCACTCACCTCATTAGTTTTATTTTTTATTTATTCAACTAAACATTTATATATATGCTCCTGCATCACCAAAAAAAGTGTTCTCAAGAAAATATGTCCAAAAGTAAGCACTAATAGACACCCTAGAATGTGCCATAGTGGTAAAATTCTCACCCTGAAGATGAATATTAGGTGGCAAATAGGTATGTCCAAATATTGAAAGTCAAAGGTTTTAAGGAGGAAGAAAAAATATTGAATGCAAGAGTTGCGGTATAATGACCTCATTTGTTAATATATTTACGGGTTCTTTATTTTCTATGAAAATTTTAATAGTTTTTTAGTTTCTTAGAAAAAACACTTAGGGTGATCATTGATCATAAATATCGTCTTGATTGAGTGAAACTATTTAATCTCCTCAACTATGTGATTAATGTATGAAACATATGAATTCAAGAAAAGAAAACTATATACAACTAGAGTAGAGGAGAACACATGCATATTCAACAAAGAAGAGGAAAAACATGCAACCCTAAAGGGAATTTAGTCTCTTTAACCCAAATTATATATTTGGTTCTCTTACTCTATCTAGAATCTAACATAACCCACTCAAGTGTCTCTAAGGGTCTACTAGATTACTTTGTGAAGAACTTTCCTATATGAGAATTCTTGTGACATTTAGTATCTACTTACTAAAATTTTAAATTTTAAATTGAAACTAATCAAAGTAATAAAACATATTGTGGACATTAAAGTATATTCTATAATAAAAAGAGAAAGATAATCTATATTGTTGAATCAATAATTGCAAAACTGAAGTTGGTACAAGGGGCCAACAAAAATGAAACTGAAGTGAAAGTGGAATTGACACTGATTTTTGAGTCTCGAATTGAAATGTTTGTTTTTAAATTGAAATGAAAGTGGTTTGATGATCAAGGTAACACAACAACTTCCAAAGTAAATCATAGTCCATATTTTTATCACAAACATTCAATGTTACTATTTATATATTAAAACAAAATGAAATAAAAATATATATAAGTATGCATGTGTGTAATATAAACAAATTTTGGGTGTAGGAGAGTGGAGTGATTTATTTTTTGAATTCATTATTGCAGGTGACAAATTTGCAAGAAATTGAAAACTTGTGATTTATTTTTAATTCCAACATTTCAAAATTTGAGAGGTAAATTTCATCCCCATAAGTGTTGCAAATAAATAAAACCCTCCAACAAGGAATTTTACAAACAACGAAAAGAATAACCTTGTACAAAATCAAAATCAAAGCGAGTAAGCAAGTAAAAAATGAAAATATTTTTCGTGAAGTGCATGTTATCATTGTGGGTCCCTATAAACTTAATGGAATCTTACACGAATCTGATTTAAGGTGTTTATTCAACATTGTCAAATTCTAATTCCTTTTAAGTCACAAAATGAAATAAAATTTGTTTGATGATCATGGAAATGCATTAACTTCTAAAGTGAACGATACTTTGTATTTGCACCGGAAGCATAAATAAACTATTTCTTAAAAAAATGATAACTAAAGATATTGAATGTTATCATTTAGTTATGAATTTGTTGCTTGGTACTTAGTGATCATTTTGTGATTTACATGAAATATGCCTAAGCTAAAATTCATTCTACCAATTGTGGTATAAGGGATCCAGGAACATGACTTGGCATCACAAGATTTACCTTTGTTCTCCTCCTTCAAGTTGCAACACAGAAAAATCGAACTGGAAGATGAGGGCTGGGGGGCTAAGGGGGGTCTAGTTGAGGTAGTCTCGATACCCGACCCAGTTGGGAGGAAGTATTTTATGTCAAATTCTAAGTCGAAGGCCTCGATTGACGTAAGGGAGGGAAAACAACAAACACTACAAGGAAAAGACCCTCTAGCAGAGGTTATAACAGAGGTTTTTAGTGTTACAAAATTGGAAAATATTGTCAAAAAAACCTCTGCGAAAACATCCGTTTTTGGTAGTGGATGTTTTTGCAAAGATTATAACGAAACTTCATTATAACTAAAAAACATTGGGTGGGTGGAGGTTGTAGCAGATGTTTTTCTAGTCGGTGTGCTTCATGGTCTATATGCACTGGTGCACTCCAAAACATAAAGCATTGGTGCCTACATTACATCGAAAGCATCGGTCAAGTCCTAAACTATTGGGGGCACCGATGTGTTTATATAAAATAACTACCCGGTAATTTAATAAAAAAAAGGCACTGGTCAAATCTATGATACCAAGCACCGATGCATTTTGTAACTTAAAGCACCAGTGGTTACATTTACAAGAAACCACCGGGGCTGTCCAAAACAAAATGGGGCATCGATGCTCTTATAAGTAATAACACATCAATGCCTTAATAATAATAAGGTGCTAGGTGAATCTCGATACCATCACCAGTGCGTTAAAAAACAAACCCTACTGGTGCATGATATTTAGAACACACTGAGGTGGAAGTGTGATACATAAGCAATGATGCGTTTATTAATTAAACGCATTGATACAAGTTTTTTATTATTATAATTGTTGGTTAAAATAGTATTAATATCAGTGTTGGTTCCTTGTATGTCAGCACCAGTGCGAATTTAATTACGGAACCAGTTCATTTTATCTTGTAACACAACGGTGTTGTTTATCATTAAATGCATTGGTTGTCATTTTCTCCTTTTAGAAACATCGACCTATGACAATGCACAATTATTGTTATTTTTTAATTCCATTGTTCATAAAAAAATTGACATATATCTTATAATAGTATTCATATAAATTAAGTTTTGATTAGTGCATTTGGATATGATGTTTGGATTACTTTGTTATATCATTAGATTTCACATCTCTTCATTATAATATTTAATCATCCATATGGGTTCTTTATTTTCTATGCAAATTTTAATATTTTTTAGTTTCTTAGAAAAAAAACTTAGGGTGATCATTGATCATAAATATCCTCTTGCTCGAGTGCAACTATTTAATCTCCTCAACTATGTGATTAATGTATGAAACATATGAATTCAAGAAATGAAAACTATATACAACTAGAGTAGAGGAGAACACTTGCATATTCAACAAAGAAGAGGAAACGAATGCAGCCCTAAAGGGCATTTAGTCTCTTTAATCCAAATTACATATTTAGTTCTCTTACTCTATATATTGACTAGAATCTAACATAACCCACTCAAGTGTCCCTAAGGGTCTACTAGATTACTCTGTGAAGAACTTTCCTCTTTGAGAATTCTTGTGACATTTAGTATCTACTTAGTAAAATTAAAAATTAAAAATTGAAACTAATCAAAGTAATAAAACAGAATGTGGAAATTAAAGTATATTCTATAATGAAAAGAGAAAGATAATCTATATTGTTGAATCAATAATTGCAAAACTGAAGTTGGTACAAGGGGCCAAAAAAATGAAACTGAAGTGAAAGTGGAATTGACACTGATTTTTTAAGTCTCGAAATGGAATGTTTGTTTTTGAATTGAAATGAAAGTGGTTTGATGATCAAGGTAACACATCAACTTCCAAAGTAAATCATAGTCCATATTTTCATCACAAACTTTCAATGTTACTATTTATATATTAAAACAAAATGAAACAAAAATATATATAAGTATGCATGTGTGTAATATAAAAAAATTTTGGGTGTAGGAGAGTGGAGTGATTTATTTTTTGAAGTCATTATTGCAAGTGAAAAATTTGCGAGAAATGGAAAACTTGTGATTTATTTTTAATTCCAACATTTCAAACTTTGAGAGGTAAATTTCATCCCTATAAGTGTTGCAAATAAATAAAACCCTCCAACAAAGAATTTAACAAACAACAAAAAGAATAACCTTGTACAAAATCAAAATCAAAGCGGGTAAGGAAGTCAAAAATGAAACTATTTTTCGTGAAGTGCATGTCATCATTGTGGGTCCCTATAAACTTAATGGAATCTTACAAGAATACGATTTAAGGTGTTTATTCAACATTGTCAAATTCTGATTCCTTTTAAGTCACAAAATGAAATAAAAATTGTTTGATGATCATGGAAATGCATTACCTTCTAAAGTGAACGATACTTTTTATTTGCATTAGAAGCATAAATAAACTATGTCTTAAAAAATGATAACTAAATATATTGAATGCTATCATTTAGTTATGAATTTGTTGCTTTATACTTAGTGATCAATTTGTGATTTACATGAAATATGCCTAAGCTAAAATTCATTCTACCAATTTTGGTATAAGGGAGCCAGGAACATGACTTGGCATCACAAGATTTACCTTTGTTCTCCTCCTTCAATTTGCGACCCAAAAAAATTGAACTAGAAGACGAGGGTGGAGTGGTTAAGGGGGGGGGTCTAGGTGAGGTAGTCTCGATACCTGAACCGGTTGGGAGGAAGTATTTTATGTCAAAGGCCTCGATTGAGGTAAGGGAGGGAAAAATACAAACACTATAAGGAAAAGACCCTCTAATGAAGGTTTCAAGGGAGGATTTTAGTGTTATAAAATTGGAAAAAATTGTCAAAAAACCTCCATGAAAACATTTGTTTTTGGTAGTGGATGTTTTTGCGAAGATTATAACAAAACTTCATTATAACTAAAAAAAATTGGGTGGGTGGAGGTTGTAGTAGATGTTTTTCTAGTCGGTGCACTTCATGGTCTATACACACCGGTGCGTTCCCAAACATAAAGCATTGGTTCCTACATTACATCGAAAGCATCGGGCGAGTCCTAAAATATTGGGGCACTGGTGCGTTTATATAAAATAACGCCCCGATGCTTTAATAAAAAATATGCACTGGTCAAATCTATGACACCAAGCACCGATGCGTTCTGTAACTTAAAGCATTGGTGCTTACATTTACAAGAAAGCACCGGGGTTATCCAAAATAAATTGGGGCACCAATGCTCATATAAGTAATAACGCACCGGTGCCCTAATAAGAATAAGGCGCCAAGAAAATCTATGATGCCATCACCAGTGCATTAAAAACAAACCCTACTGGTGCATGATATCCATAACGCACCGAGGCAGAAGTGTAATACATAAGCAACGATGCGTTTATTAATTAAACACATTGATAAATGTTTTTTTTAATTATAATTGTTGGTTAAAATAGTATTAAGATGAGTGTTGGGTCCTTGTATGTCAGTACCAATGCGATTTTAATTACGACATTGGTGCATTTTAGCTTGAAAAACATCGGTGTTGTTTATCATCAAATGCACTGGTTGTCATTTTCTCTTTTTAGAAACATCGACCTATGACAATGCACAATTATTGTTATTTTTTAATTCCATTGTTCATAAAAAAATTGACATATATCTTATAATAGTATTCATATAAATTAAATTTTGATTAGTGCATTTGGATATGATGTTTGGATTAATTTGTTATATTATCAGATTTCACATCTCTTCATTATAATATTCAATCATCCATATGGGTTCTTTATTTTCTCTGTAAATTTTAATAGTTTTTTAGTTTCTTAGAAAAAACACTTAGGGTGATCACTGATCATAAATATCCTCTTGATCGAGTGAAACTATTTAATCTCCTCAACTAAGTGATTAATGTAAGAAACATATGAATTCAAGAAATGAAAACTAGATACAACTAGAGTAGAGGAGAACACTTGCATATTCAATAAAGAAGAGGAAAATAATGCATCCCTAAAGGGAATTTAGTCTCTTTAATCCAAATTATATATTTTGTTCTCTTACTCTATCTATTTACTAGAATCTAACGTAACCCACTCAAGTGTCTCTAAGGTTCTACTAGATTACTCCGTGAAGAAATTTCCTATATGAGAATTCTTGTGACATTTAGTATCTACTTACTAAAATTAAAAATTAAAAATTGAAACTAATCAAAGTAATACAACATATTGTGGAAATTAAAGTATATTCTATAATGAAAAGAGAAAGATAATCTATACTGTTGAACCAATAATTGAAAAATTGAAGTTGGTACAAGGGGCTAACAAAAATGAAACTGAAGTGAAAGTGGAATTGACACTGATTTTTTAAGTCCCAAACTGAAATGCTTGTTTTTGAATGGAAATGAAAGTGTTTTGATGATCAAGGTAACACATCAACTTCCAAAGTAAATCATGGTCCATATTTGCATCACAAACATTCAATGTTACTATTTATATATTAAAACAAAATGAAATAAAAATATATATAAGTATGCATGCATGTAATATAAACAAATTTTGGGTGTAGGGGAGTGCATTGGTTTATTTTGTGAAGTCATTCTCATAGGTGAAAAATTTGCAAGAAATGGAAAAATTGTGGTTTGTTTTTAATTCCAACATTTCAAACTTCTAGAGGTAAATTTTATCCCCAAAAGTGTTGCAAATAAATAAAACCCTCGAACAAAGAATTTTACAAACAACGAAAATAATAACCTTGTACAAAATCAAAATCAAAGCGAGTAAGCAAGTAAAAAATTAAAATATTTTTCATGAAGTACATATTATCATTGTGGGTCCCTATAAACTTAATGGAATCTTACAAGAATCTGATTTAAGGTGTTTAGTCAACATTGCCAAATTCTGATTCATTTTAAGTCACAAAATGAAATAAAAATTGTTCGATGATCATGGGAATGCATTAACTTATAAAGTGAATGATACTTTGTATTTACATCATAAGCATAAATAAATTGTCTTAAAAAAATGATAACTAAATATATTGAACGCTATCATTTAGTTATGAATTTGTTGTTTTGTACTTAGTGATCATTTTGTGATTTACATGAAATATGCCTATGCTAAAATTCATTCTACCAATTGTAGTATAAGGGAGACAAGAACATGACTTGGGATCACAAGCTTTACCTTTGTTCTCCTCCTTCAAGTTGCGACCAATAAAAATCAAATTGGAAGATGAGGGTGGGTGGGTTAAGGGGGGTCTAGCTGAGGTAGTCACGATACCTGGCCCTGTTGGGAGGAAGTATTTTATGTTAAAGGCCAATTCGAAGGCCTCGATTGAGGTAAGGGAGGGAAAATAATAAACACTACAAGGAAAAGACCCTTTAGCAAAGGTTATAGTGGAGGTTTTTAGTTTTACAAAATTGGCAAAAAATAAAAAAAAACTCCGCGAAGAAATCCATTTTTGGTAGCGAATATTTTTGCGGAGATTATAACAAAAATTCATTATAATTAAAAAATAATTGGGCAAGAAGAGGTTGTAGTGGATGTTTTTATAGTCGGTGCACTTCATGGTCTATACGCACTGGTGCGTTCCCAAACATAAAGCACTGGTTCCTACATTACACCGAAAGCATGAGGCAAGTCCTAAAATATTGGGGCACTAGTGTGTTTATACAAAATAATGCCCTGGTGCTTTAATATAAACAACACACTGGTCAAATTTATGATACCAAGCACTAATGCATTCTCTAACTTAAAACATCGGTGCTTACATTTACAAGAAAGGAACAGGGCTTTCCAAAAAATATTGGGGAACTGGTGCTCTTATAAGTAATAACGCACCGATGCCTTAATAATAATAAGACACACAACACATATATGATACCATCACCAGTGCATTAAAAAAAAAACCATACCGATGCATGATATTGAGAACGCACCGAGGAAGAAGTGTGATAAAGAAGCACCGATGTGTTTATTAATTAAACACATTGATAAATTTTTGTATTATTATAATTGTTGGTTAAAATAATATTAAGATCAATGTTGGTTCATTGTATGTCAGCACCAGTGCGAATTTAATTACAATACCTGTGCGTTTTATCTTGAAACACATCGGTGTTGTTTATCATTAAACACACCGGTTGTCATTTTCACTTTTTAGAAACATCGATCTGTGACAATGCACACTTATTGTTTTTTTTTTTTTTTTTAATTCCATTGTTCATAAAAAAATTGACATATATCTTATAATACTATTCATATAAATTAAATTTTAATTAGTGAATTTGGATATGATGTTTGGATTAATTTTTTATATCATTAGATTTCACATCTCTTCATTGTAATATTTAATCATCCATATATTTAATCGAAGATGTAACTTTTCACAATAACATTGGACAACACAATAGAATAAAATAAAACATATTTTATTATATATGAATAACAGGCTCTTTGCCATACATAATTGGTCGACACTTATTGGTAACCCCTTGTCTTTAATTTGGGACACTATGTCCATTACATTAAACAAAACGTCTGATTTTCATAGACAATTATTTCAAAAAATACAACAACTTGAATTGATATCCAAATATATTGATCATCATTCTTCGTTGGAATTGTTGTCAGTGCTCAAGCTACTTCCATGAATTGGGTTATTTAGTCGAATGTTTTGTTGATTCTCTCGATTTTTTCCTCTTCTTCAAATGATTCCATCTAGAAAAATAAAAATAAAGTGTAATGAGTGTATCTATATTGGTGAGAATAATGAAAATTGAAATAAATAATATACATGAATGTAAATTGAAAAGTGACATGCCATAGAAAGAATTGAGTCTTGAATGATACACATTTTTTCAAAACCAAATCTCATGCCTTCTGTCAACAACTCTTCTGTTGACATGTTTACATACTTTGTTTCCTGCAAGTTTTATACCCCATAATGAATCATAGATTTAATATAAAATATTTTTTTGGTTTCATTAATTATAAACTGAGAGAAGTAAAACAACATAATATACTTACAAATTCCACAATTAATTTTTGATATGCCAACATATACTCACAACCCTTACTTAACCCAATGTCAATCAATTCTTGTGATGGCTCTTCTTTGTATGTTAGCACATGTTTGAATACATTCAAGGATGGATGTTGCAAAAAAAAATTAAAATATACAAAAAAGAAATCTTAATTTAATGTTATAAGGAAATAACAATTACTCACAAACTTTGCTATCAACCCTTTTCTTCCTTGTTGTCCCGTTTTATGTGTTGAATGGGTTCCATTTTTTTTCTTTTCTGCAAGAAAATACTTGAAAATTAATATTTAATGCTAAATTATTTATTTATATGTACTTAATAAAAAATCTCAATGATTTCATAAATTTGAAGCACATTGTTGTTGAGATGGCTCCTCCCGTGATGCAATTATGTCCATTTATTTGACCATCTTATTGTACACTTTATCGACATTCCTACTGGCCTATTTTGAATATCAGCTCGTTGATCCTTTGGGATTTTCATAATCTTCCTGAAAAAAGTGACATGACAATAAACTATTTTTATATTGATATATGAAAACTAAATATAACAAAATTGATATTAATAAAGGAATGGTTTGTAGTAATATATACATATTCTAGAAACACATTTTTAGGAATATTACTTTTTGAATAATTATTTTTTGTTTTTGTATGTTTTTGCTATTGCAAGACTGACAGGTCTCATTGACCATTGCTTTGGAAACACTTCCTGTAGTTTAGATATAACCTGATTCTTGGAATCATTGGATTGATTTTTGTATTGTAAGTGGAAAGTATGTCTATACGTACATTCCACTATATCCCTCATAGTTTTGTTAAAACAAATACCCCTTTCATTAACCTCCAACACCACTCCACATGAGTTAAGGACCAATTCATCATCATTTGCATATTCTAAAATTTAATTTTCTTAGGACGACATTATGTTCCTTCGTTGTTGGTCCCTGTAAAACATTAAACATATGTGAATTACTAGATTGTTTGAAACATGTTATCTAATATTTTAAAGTATATTATTAATGAAAATTAAAAAAAAAAACTCATATTGAATATAATTTTTTCATTCACTTGATTCTTCCTTTTGCAATTTTTCCATCAAGCTTTTACGCTCTTCTGCACTTAGATAAAAAACAATCTTATCGAGCTTCATCATTTTATGGCTCTACATGACATACACTAGCCAATACATATTAGTTAAACTTACATATAGTTCAAACATATTGATTTTGTATAGAATTTACAAAGAACTTGCCTTTTTAACATATTAATTTTGTATAGAATTTATAAAGAACCTGCCTTTTTTGCCTTTTTGGATGTGTTATCATTGTGTTGATCAAATTTTTTGTTACTTGAACTATTTTCACACATTGTTTTATCAATATATATTATGTACCATTCAATACACAAGCTATTAAATATATTTTATAAATAAATCACATAATTTTCTACAAAAAATGTTTCTGGTGTGCTTTCATAATATAAAAGCACTGGTGTGTTCCATATATGAAACACACCGATATCAAAAAACAAATATTTTAAAAAACTATAAATGAAAACGATGCGATATGTATTGTTATCAACACCACTCCAATAGAAAACAAAAAAACAAAAAATAAAAAAAATACCATGAACAAATAAAATTACACAGCCATGAACATATTTTTTTAATTATGTTGCAGCATTACCAATATGTTTTATCCGAAAGCACATCGGTGCGTTAGATTCAATAAGGAACACCAGTTACCCGAAATTGTTTTAAAAAAATGTCACAGGGCCGAGAGGGTTTGGATCCGTTGCATCACATGTCAAATGTCTTTTATATGGAAACATAAACCCATTAAATCTAAAATGCCTAAAATAAAAAGTTGTAATTATGAAGTGATAGAGGGAGTTAAACCCCAAGGTGAAATTTTGCAGTCACATAAGCAAGAAGAAGCAAGGGATTAAGGTAAGTATGCATTTATTTATTTTGAATTTTAATTAAATCTAAATAGAGATACAAATTGTAAAAAAAAATATTATTAAAATCAATAGTAAAATTAATTTTTTTTACTATGCAGGGTTTTGAGTGAATCACAAAACGCTTCAAATTTTGATTTTCTGAATAATTTTGTTTCTCCAAAGGGTTTTGAATGAATCATTGTACCCTTCAAATTGTGATCTTTTGAATAAGTCTCATGTTCCAAAATATTGATTTATTGCTCCACAGTTCTCCCCTGTATGTCTTTCTTGCAAATATCTCCCCTGTAAATTTTGGAAAAATAATAAAATATTGAATAACTTAATACCCAGGAAATATTTTATGAAAAGGGTTTTAAATGAATCACCATAACCTTCAAATTCTAATCTTCTGAATAATCCCACTGTTCCAAAGTATTTTGTTGCTCCACAATGCTCTCTGGTATGGCTGTCTTGCAAATCTCTCCATTGCAAATTTTGGTAAAATAATGGAAAGTGAATATTTTTTTACTATTTAAATGACTTTACGAAATTAGATTTTAAATTCCCACTCATTTTTCAATTGTAAAAAAACAAAGTCACTTTTTTTTTTAATTTTTTCGAAACCCTGGTGCATCTATTAATATAACACACCGATCCATTTATGTATCAAACACACCAGTGCGTTTCTGTATCAAACACACTGGTGTGCTGAAAAGTTTTGGAGCATCGATATCAGATAATTATTTTTTATTTATTTACGAACCAATGTGACTCGTAAATAAACGTACTAGTGATTTATACTGTTATACACACATTGATGTCTGTTGTTTAAACAAGTGCACCGTTATGCTTTCAAAGTTATCTGAATTTTTATTTCCACACAAAATAGTATATTCATCTTAAATTATCTTTTAGGATGCATCCACATGACTTATAGTACTCCATAGTATACATTTTCTGCTTAAAGTTGCCTTATTCTTAAAAATTTATTGTTGATTTTGCTCAAATGCAGGGAGAAAAACTTATTATATCAAATGACAATTTCTTCAAATTCTAGCTCATTCCATATTTCTCAAAGTTCATCGCGGAGTTCTCCCTTTCCATCTCCAGTAAGTTCAAATTTTATTTATATTTCGATTATCTAATTGAATTTATTATTTTTTTCCTTTTTAATATGAATAAAAATGTATCCAAATTGCAGGATCCTGATTCTGAATTGAGTTTAGATGCAGATAATATTCCACCTATTAAAAAACATTGGAATCTCTTATCAAGAGAAACATACCACAAGCAATTGGAAGATGAAAATGGACAACCGCTTTACGCTGTCAATAGTAACATGCTATCTTCTAGAAGCAATCCTGGGTGAGCGACGATAATAATTAATGTTGGGTATAATGCAATTTGAACAAACCAACAACATTGTGCTTACTAATATAATCGATGTACTAATGTTCAATATTTTTGAAATTAGGATTCTGATGATGAGCGACCTACCTATCATATTCCGTTGCACCCCTCTACAATGTCAAATTGAGAGAAGGATGTAATAAGAGCGCAAATCAGAGAGGAGGCATACCAAGAATGGTTGAATCAACCACCTATTCAATTCCCACTACATCTAGATTCACCAATTAGGAATGACTACAACAATAGTAATTCATCACAAGTTGGAAATGTAGTCAATGAAATAGAGGTTGGTATGGATGATTATTTACAAGATACAAATTCCATGGAGAAAATGTTGTTATATGCATTATAGAATGATGAGAGACAGGATGATGCTCATATTAATGATACCTTATTCGAAAGTGTGAAATATACTTCCACCACCCCTCTCTTTGGACCTATCCGGTCAAATTCTACCTAGTCGGGGACAACAATGTTACTGTACAACTTGAAAGCAAAGTTTGGTGTGCCAAACACATGTTTCTCAACAATATTGAGGTGACTGACCATCATTAAGTCCCTTATAATTTGAGAAATCTTGTCACACAATCAACATTAAAAATGATTGATTTAATGAACTTTAAATGACATTGTACATTTCTATTGCCCACTAATTGTAGGTTATTCAAACATAAGGTTCTTTCGAGTGATAATGTCTTTCCCGGTAGCTACAAAGAGACAAAGAAGATGTTGAAAATATTGGGTGTTGAGTACATATCGTATCATGCATGTCTGAATGATTGTATTCTATATAGAGGAGAATATGAAGACAAAGATATATGTCTAAAATGTGGGCATGCCAGATATCATAAATCAAATAAAAAGGGTAAATCACATGGTCCTCCTCATAAGATATTGAGGCACATGCCTATAATCCCAAGGCTTCAAAGGCTCTTACATTGCAAAGAATTAGCTATGTTGCAGGGATGACATGCCTCATATAGAAGTGAGTCGGGAGTTATGTGAATCCCAACAGATTCAATAGTCATGAAGCATATAGAGGATACATGCCCCGAAAAATTCAAGGATGAAGTATGAAGTCTACAACTCAACATAGCCATGGATGGCATCAACCCATATTCCCTCCAAAACACCAAATATTCTTTTTTTCCTAGAGTAGTGATCAATAGCAATACCCCCCCATGGTTTTCCGAGAAGAATGAACATATTATGTTGGCTCTTATAGTCCCGGGTAGAAGACAAGTGAAGAATATGGATGTATACCTACAACCATTGGTATATGAATTGAAGGAATTGTGGAAAGGGATACATGTATATGATGTATCAAGACCTATCACAACAAACATGAGTTTTACATTGTATGGCATATGTGCTTACACCACACATGATTATCTAGGATTAGGAGTTTTCTATGGTAAATTACATGTTTATTGATTTGTTTATATACGTAACAATATTTTTTGGCATATTTAATTCATTGCGATTGTTCTGATCTTCGACGTTAACATGCTCTGTATACATTAATAATTTTKTAGGTCTTGTAACMAAAGGATATCATGGATGYAAATTTTGTGGACCTTCTCTGAAGGCTAGGTGGTCCAACCACTTACAAAAGCTAGTGTACGACTGCTCCATGGTATTCCTCCTAGAACACCACCCTTACAAAAGAGAAAAATCCACTTTCAATGGTAAACYAGAGAGAACCCAAAGGWATTCAATAAYGACACCAACATAATGGTTTAGATATTATGAGAGAGAGAAGGAGAAGGAGATTACATAAATGTTCGATTCAAATGGGGAGCCTATGTTCGATGATCTAGAATTCTTTGACACCTATGTTGAGAAATTTCCCATTGGGATRAAAAGGAAATATGYYTTTTATGARCTCCCATATTGGGAGAATATTAAGATTTCCCACTTACTAGATCCCATGAATATATTTAAAAAMAWTTCATCTTSTTTATGGAGGCACATATCATCAAAAGAAAGTGACACATTGGMTATTAGGAGAGATCCTATTTCTTCAAAAAGTAAAAAGAAACATTGACTAAGAAAATAAAGTAGAGGAGAGGTTGGTCCCTCTTGGTCTTTCAATCAAGGTGATGTCTCATGGATATTGAAGAAAGTTGTTTTTTCTTTCGAAAAGGAATTTATATTGGGTGTGAAGGTGCCTTTTTTATATGGGTCTTCACTATGGTGAAACTTCACTATGGAAGACCATTTCTCGGGGTTAAAATCACATGACCATTTGAAACTTCTAAGAGTACGTATGTCAAAAACATGATTTTATTATTTTTTTTATAAATTCATGCCATGGGATAAAACATAATTAATTTGTATGTGTTTACTTTGTATTGTCATTATCCTCTGCTTGTGCATGGGTATGTGAACCATGACTTCCCCCATGACCTACGACTTTCCATATCTAAATTATTTTCATTTGTATGTTGGATCACATCAAAGGAGATTCATATGGATAGAATTCCATGGTGGCGTCAAGTGATAGCTGATATTGTTTGTATGTTTGAGAAGGAACTGCCGACGAGTTTCATGGAATTGTAGGTTCATATTCTAATTCACCTAGTAGATGAGGTTGAATTAGTCAGAGTGGTCTCTTGTCATTGGATTTTCTTCTTAGATAGTTACATGAATAAATTGAAAGGATTTTTTCAAAAAAGGGTGAAACCCGAGGGCTCTATGGAAGAGGGGTAGATATTATACGAGTCTTTCTATTATGAAAGTGAGTACATAAATCATATCGAAAACACACCAGGTGTGGTGATTTGGGATGATGAAAGGGATGAAGACAAAAGAGAAGGGGATATTCTCCAAATGAATGGAAAAATGCACTTGATATAGAGTAAGTGACTTGTTGTTTTTCAAATTTCTACACAGTAACTATTCACACTGAACTTCATAATGTATATTTTGATCTAATATGCACTATATGCCAGTTTGATTTCATGAATATATATATATACTCATTCTTTACAATTCAGAGGCAACACAACCATGGATCACATTGTACGAACAAAAGAGGAGGAAATGGGACACTAAAAGGAATAATTTAGACTATTGAATGGAAGAAGCATGCCTTATCCTAATCATTTAAAATAAAATATTCCAATGATATGCCCCAATGGTTGGGTTGCTGACCAAGTTAGAGAGAAATACGATGCATCTGATCGTTACCCGCATGCTGAAGAAGATGCACTAAACATAGGGATTGGGTGCAACAACTCAGTAATAATCTCTTTGTGTACAATTTTAACTTCATAATTCACCTTTGAATTGTAACATCTATATTTTATATTTTGTTGGTCGGCTTAGACACATGACACTATGATGTTTTTGAATTTTTTATAGGTGCATTTGTTCCCATCTATGTGGGCATATGGACATCATTTTCACATAGAGGATCCCGATGATGGATGCATGCCACAATACTGTGGAGTGGAAGTCGAGTTCGACCAATCTAGTCATGCTAGCCACCGTGATCAAAACCTAATACGGGGGACTTTAGGTTATGTTGGAAAGATACAAGAGATCATTCAAGTGGACTTCTCTTCTTTCCAATATGTTAATTTTAGGTGCAAGTGGTGGGACACCTTTGATCAGAATAATGTAAAGGAAGATCGTGATAGTGGGATGATATGTATCAGYTATAGAAAKATGTGGGATGAAGCTAAGGAGCCTTATGTTTTCCCAAAACAATGCAACCAAGTGTTTTTTTACCTATATGTGTTGGATAGGGATTGGTGGTTTGTATTAAGACACGACCCTAGATCAAAACATTTTATGAKAAAAACAATGTTATCATGCCAAGTGAGGAAGATAATGAGGGTGATGACAACAAAGAGTGATATGTACATGYTTTACTTCATCATTAATATTGTTGTTGTATCTTTTTGTTATCTTTATTTCGCTAATTCTGTTGTTTTTTATTYATTTTGTGACCRAGGAAATGTTAATTAATTATAACAAATATTTGAACAATTTTAGTTGGTTAATAGCTAGTTTGATGCGTCGTGTGTTTGTCTTTCAAATTATTTGTGATTTCATGGAACAAATAATTGAAATAGAATTTTATATTGTTATTTGAACATATTTATATGTCGTTGCATGTTTAATTATATAAAATTTTAAGAATTATTATCATGATAAAGTCATACGAATTATTATCATGTTCAAAATGGCCTCAAGATGTTAGATGTTTGACCCTTTACCAACATGTTATAGAAGCATTGAGACCTAAAAATGCACATAGTAACAATGATGTACTTGTAATTCTGATGTGTATAAAAGGTGGCATTTATCCATTTATTAACAATCCTCTTACCCTTGGACACACTCAAGCACTTGTATAAAACACTTTTGTTAGTGATACAACTTTGATCCTTATATCTCTTAGGGAAATAATTTTAAGATTTGCATTGTAATTCCTTGCTTGAGCATTTGAGTTGTGAATATTTTAAACCATGCATGAGTTATTTGATTTTTTTTTTTAAATTATATATATAGTTGGCAACATGTTTAGATATTGAATGGTAATATTTTAATTTACATAGTTTCCTATTTATCCTAATAATATATGTTGATATTAGAAGTAATAATATGGTTGATATGCATGTTTAATATTACAACCTTTTTGATGATATGTTAATATGATGATTCCAAAACTGAGTTTATGTTCATGTATTTCGTAGATTTAAAAGTAAGATATTTAACAAATAATGTGGATTATAATTTAAAAATTAAATTTCTAACATGATTTTGTGATAATTTTGGTTTTTAACTAAAGTGTTTGTTAGTTTACATACTTTTATCATTTCTTTTGGAAATATTTATAAAAGTGTGCCCCCAATGTTGGGTAAAACCACAATTACTGAAGTAATTTAAAATTTGATAGCAATCAAGTGACGAAATAATGATAAAAATAGCAATAGGAAGATTAATTTGCATCCATAAAATTTTAGGGCCAATAGAATGCTTATAATTGGAGATCATAACTTTTTATAATAACAATTTTTAGTGTAGAAGAGTCTATTAAAAAAGAGTAATTAGTACAGTGGAAAATAACATTTATTCATATGTAATTTGTTTTTTGAAAAATAATTTAGTTAGGATGAATATATATGAACTATCTATGCAATAGAAAAATGTTTATGGTAATTTTACAATTATAGTTTCAACCATATTGAACTTTGTAATTTATAAAAATATCTTTGCATTTTTTATTTAAATTAAATCTTTATGTTTCATATATAAAATTTTGATATAAGTTCACCAATACATAATCTATAATATAGATCATTTAATAAAAAATAACATCATGATGATAACCATCTAACAAACATATACATCATCTAAAATACACATTTAAATTCA
>ML822086.1:31816-55944 GCA_009831015.1 Picea engelmannii | reverse complement strand
TGTAACTCTCCTTCTTTGTCTGCAACTCTCCCCTTGTTTGCAACTATCCCTCTTTGAAATCAATGGCAAAGGAGTTCTCCCCCTAAGCTTGTGCTTCTCCTTAAGCACTTAGTGACTAGATGAGATGGATATCACTCCCAATTTTCATCTTATATATTCAAATGTCTCTTTGGGAATGGGTTTTGTGAAAATATTTGCAATCTATTATTTGGTGGTAATATATTCCATCTTGACATTTTTTCTTCTACTTGTTCTCTTAAGAAGTGATATTTGACTGGAATATGCTTTGTTTTTCAGTGCATAAAAATATTCTTTGAAATATTTATTGCACTTGTGTTTTCACAAATTATTGAGATTAGATGATCATATTCTACCTTAAAATCTCTCAATGTCTGCTTCATCCAAAGAACTTGTGCGCAACATGATGTTGTTGCTATATACTCGACCTTTGTGGTGGATAGATAAACTGAAGATTGTTTCTTGCTCAACCAGGACACTAGATTGTTGCCCGAAATGAATAGTCCTCCACTTGTGATTTTCCTCTCATTAATACAACCTGTCAAATATGCATCTGTATATGTTGTTAGAGTAAGATATTCACTTCTTGAGTACCATAAGCTGAAGTCCAAGGTTCCCTTTACATATTTGAATATCATTTTCATTGCTTGCACATGAGTTTCTTCTGGTGTAGATTGAAACCATGCAACTGATCTTATTGATTTCATAATGCCTGGCCTTGATGTCATCACATATATTAGGCTCTCAATCATTGACCTGTACAACATTTGATTTTTTTTCGAACATTCATCAGTTTTGCTCAATTTACAACCTGTGACCATGGGTGTGTTGACTGGTGTACAATCTTCCAATATGAATTTATTCAACATTTCCTTGATATACTTTGTTTGCAAAACGAATATGCCTTTTTCAGATTGAGAGATTTGTAATCCAAAAAAGAATGAAAATTCACCAAGCATAGACATCTCAAATTCCTTTTGCATTTCTATTGAAAACTCTTGGCACATTTTGTTCATAATGCCTCCAAAAATGACGTCATCTACATAAACCACAAAAATTAACTGATTTGATGTAAAGAGTACTATAAAAAAACTCCTCTTTTGAAGCCTTGTTGTTGTAGATATTTATCAAGTCTTGAATACCAAGCTATGGGAGCTTGTTTTATCCCATAAAGTACTTTCTTCATTTTGCACACATGATCCTTATTTTCTAATAATAAGAATCCTTATGGTTGTTGAATGTATACTTATTCCTCTAAATTTCCATTGAGAAAGGAAGAATTGACATCCATTTGATAGACTTTGGATTTCTTGAAACACGCAAATTCCAAAAACATCCTGATAGATTCTAGTCTTGCAACTGGGGATAAATTTTCTTCAAATTCAATACCTTCAACTTGAGCATAACCTTTACAAGCCAATCTTTCTTTATTTATTATGACTTGTCCATATTCATTTAACTTGCCCCTAAAACCCCACTTGGTGCCAATCACATTTTTATCTGTTGGCATTGGAACAAGTTCCCATGTTTCATTCTTCTCAATTTGATTAAGCTCTTCTTCCATAGCATCAATCCAATGCTTATCTTCGCTAAATTATGTAAAATTATTAGGCTCTACTGTATATAGCAAGGAAAATTTTGCATGTTATGGTGCATTTGCTAGTATCCTTCTAGTTTGAACTCTCTTATCTTTATCACCAAGAATTAGATTTTCCAAATGATTCTTTCGAACAAATATAGATGGTGTCTTTGTATCTTGGCATTCTATTTCTTCTTCTTCATTTTATCTTCCCTCTTATTTTTCTTCTTTGCAGCTTGGCTCATATGTTTAAATGTTTACTTGTGCTCTCACCTTATGATACCCTGCTTCATCCACCTTTACATTTGCACTCTCAATGATTTTTCGTAATGATGTATTATAACATCTGTAAGTTTTGCTTCTTGATGAATAACCAAGAAATATACCTTCATCAGCTCTGGAGTCAAATTTACCCACATCTCTCTTTATGTAGCATTTGCTTCCAAACATTTTGAAGTATTTAACTGTTTCCAGTCTACCCTTCCATACTTCATATGGTGTTTTGGTGTAGTTAACTTTGATTTTACCTCTATTCAGAATGTAGACTACAACGTTGATTTCTTCTCTCCAAAACCTGTATGATAGCTTGGATTCATTTAACATTGTTCTTGCCATCTCTTGTAAGGTTTGGTTTTTCCTTTCTACCACTCCATTCTGATGTGGAGTTCTTGCAACTAAAAAATGTTTCTTTATTCCATGAGCCTCAGAAAATTATTCAAATTCATTTGAGATAAACTCACCTCCTTTGTCTAATCTCAAGAACTTGATTTTCAAATCAATTTTGTTTTCAACCAAGGATTTGAATGCTTTGAACTTCTCAAAAGATTGAGATTTTTCTTTTAGGAATGTAACCCATTTCATTCTAGAATAATCATCAATAAGTTGCATGAAGTAATTGTCACCTTGTAGACTTTGTCTTCTTGTAGGCTCACAAAGATCTATATGAACGAGTTCCAATGGATTCGTTGTTGAGTACTCCTTTGATTTGAATATTGCTTGTATATTTTCCATGAGGACATTGCTTACAAAAAGTGTTTGAAGGTTTAGCAATATTTAGCATGTCTCAGACTTCTTATTGTTAGTTTTCACTAAATTATTGAAGTTCGTATGGCCCATTCTTCTATTCCATAACCAACTCTCATCTATTTGTCCCATATAACACGTTTCTCCCTGAATGTATTATTTAAAAAGGGGTCCTACACTATGTGGCTACAAAAACCCTAACTTAATATGAGTTCTTAGTCCCTTTACAGTTGGCATACATAACATAAAACACTATTTTGCCACTGATGATGAGTAGCTCCCCAAAACAGGTGTGAGTTCTGCAATGTATTATTTAAAAAGGGGTCTTGCACTAGGTGGCTACAAAAAACATAATTTAAGATGAGTTATTAGGCCCTTTGCAGTTGGCATACAAAATGTACAACATTGTCTGGTCACTAATGAGGGGTAGCAGCTCGAAACAAGCATGAGTTTTGTAATGTATTATTTAAAAAGGGGTCCTGGTGGATACAATAGTCGAAACTTAATGTTGATTTTTAATAAGAGATGATATTGTATATAAATGGATATCTTATTACAATGATGAGTGTTCTATATATAAAGAAAATATGGTGACCATGGTGACCATCCATGAAGAGATGCGTCCCTTGGGTAATAGATATATTTATACTTTATTTTATATTATACATATAATATAAATATGCCTTGTATTTATACTTTATACTTTATTATATATATTTATACTTTATATTATAAATATATTATTACATTAATAATATTGATTATTAAATAATAATCATATTATTAATTATCAATCTAGTAGAATGTCTTTCTGATGCTGCCCAAACATCAACACTCCCTTTCAGTGAGGGAGACATTCTACATTATGCCAATATTACATGTGGGTAGCTCTAAAAAAACTTCAACATGTCACCATGGCATCCATTACCTCACAATGCATATGTACCTCATCATGTGTACCCTTGTGACTTCACAACCAATGCATCCAAGGCTTGTGGGTAGTTATCAAATAACTTAAACATGTCCCCAGGACATCCACTACCCTGCAATGCATCTATACCTCATCACATGCACCCTTTTGACTTCATAGCATGCATCTAGGGCTGGTGGGTAGCTCTCCAATAGCTACAACATGTCATCATGAGACTATCCAGTTTCCCACAAAAAACTTGGATATCTCATGCATGGCATCTAGTACCTTGCGATAACATCTATACCTAGTCTCTTCAACATGCATTTAGGGCCAGTGGGAAGCTCTCCAATGACTACAACATGTCATAATGACATCCACTACCATGCGATAACATATGAAGCCATCACTCCCTCTTAACTAGGAAGGTATTTTTCCAGACACGGAATCCAAGTATGATACCACACGAGATCACATCCATTGATTGTTGAACATGTGAATCTATACATCCTTGGATATCCATAGTGCAACATGATGTCACCCCATGCAACCAAGGTATATGGGTATCTCTCAATAGCTACAACATGTCTCCATGACATCCACTCCTTGTGATGCATCAATACCTGATAATGTGCACCCTTGGTCTCAGTGCCAACCCTTTTTCATGTTGGATGAGAACACTTAGTGCCAACCCTTTTTCATGTTGGATGAGAACACTCAGTGACAACCCTTTTTCATGTTGGATGAGTTCCACCTACCTCGATGCCAACTCTTTTTCATGATGTATGAGAACACCCAGTGCCAACCCTTTTTCATGCTGGGTGAGTTACACTTGTCTTAGTGCCAACCCTTTTTCATGATGGATGAGAACACTCAATGCAAACCTTTTTCATGATGGATGAGTTCCACATGTCTCAGTGCCAACCCTTTTTCATTTTGGATGAGAACACTCAATGTCAACCCTTTTTCATGTTGGATGAGAACACTCAATGTCAACCCTTTTTCATGTTGGATGAGAACACTCAATGTCAACCCTTTTTCATGTTGGATGAGTTTCACATGTCTCAGTGCCAACTTTTCATGTTGGATGAGTTCCACATGTATAAGTGCCAACCCTTTTTCATGCTCGATGAGAACACTCCCTCTGAAGAGGGACCACATCAAGCTTGTCCCTGAAGTACTCAAACTTTATCATCGAGAACGACTTGGTAAACACCTCCGCAACTTGATCCTCTGTAGTCACAAAACTGGATCCTCACTTCTCCCTTCTGCACTATATCCCTGATATAGTAATATCTGATCTCGATATGCTTCAACCTGTCATAGACCACGGGGTTCTCTAATGACTTCATGCAACTTTGGTTGTCACACCAAATGCAGGTCACCTCCATTCAGAGACCAAATAACCCAGAAAATTTTTCTCGAAGCCACACTTCCACTGCACATGTTTCCAAATACTCAGCTTCATTTGTACTGAGTGCCACACATGACTGCTTCTTGCATCTGGCGGAGCCTCTTACTCCTTACTATAGTACCCATCTCCCTATGGAAATGACCATCCAACTCCCTCTCGATCACTGAATGTCAACTAAATATTCAACATGTTGACTTCAACACTTGTCCTTGAGAACAAGTCTCGTCATCTTCTTCTTGTAGGTATTGCCTACAAGTCAAATTCAGTGCAATAGTCTACAATTTTCGAAGCCACAGTGCTTCACGACTTGTTGCACATGCTACCACATACTCATCTTCAACCATACTGAGCACCACACATGAGTGCTTCTTGCATCCAACAGAGCCTCCCGCTCCTTACTGTAGTACCCAGATCCATCTGGAACTGACTGTACAACTTCCTCTCGAGCACTGAATATCAACTGGATCTTCAACCTGCTAACTTCATCACTTGTCCTCTAGAACAAGTCTCGTCATCCTCTTCTTGTAGGTATTACCTACAAGTCAAAATTCATTCCAATAGTCAATAATTTCTAAAGCCACACTCCTTCGTGACTTGCTCCATATTTTTCCACATACTTTGCCTCAACCGTACTAAGTGCTACACAAAATTGTTTCCTACTACTCGATGAAACCATACTCGAGGCTAGACTGAATAAATATGTCGAAGTACTCTTCCGATCAAGAATACTGCCAACCCAATCTGAATCTGAATATCCATATAACCCAAACCCATGGTCTGTCACATACCTGATACATAATCCAATGTACCCTTAAGGTACCTCATCACATGTTTTGATGCAACCAAATGAGCCTACCTGGGATGCTCCATATATTGACTCAGGGTGTTCACAACAAAATATATATCTGGTCTTTTGTTTGTCAAGTTCATCAACGAACCCACCATATGCATGTATAAAGTAACATCCACAGTCTCTAAAATCATATCCTACAACAACTTCATATTTTATACCATAGGTGTAGCCATTGCATTTCAATCCAACATCCCGAGCCTCTTCAAGATTTCTATTGTATACTTCCCTTGATTCAGAAAGATCTCATCCTATCTTTGTCATACCTCAGGACCCAAAATGTAATGCATCATCCTGATATCTTTCATCTCAAACTCAACAACCAATTTTTCTCTTACGCTCTGAGATGATCTTTTCCACACCTGTTTAGAAATAGGTCATCCATATACAACAATAGTATTATCGGACCATCATCCACAACCTTAAAGTAAAGGTTAGGATCTGCATTTTTGTTTATAAATCCTAAGCTCGTCAGAAAATTTTCGATCCTGCCATACCATGCTCTGGGTGTCTTCTTTAATCCATATAAATCCTTCTTCAATCTACGCACTGAGTGTTCCGCAGTTGTTATGTACTCAATGGAATGTTTTGTGACTACAAGGACCATTCTTCTTGAGCAGGTTGCCATATGTGCCACATGAAGAATTCCAGTCCTTCCAGATGTTGAAAGCCACACACTTTGAGTCTTATGTCCTTAGAATACTATGCCAGGGCCATTCTCCATTGGTCAAATTACCATGACCAATCCCGGGAGAATGTGATACTGATGCTGAAACATTAACACTTAAGAATAACTTCCGAAATTACATAAAATATCAACACTCCCTATACATGTGTTGACCTCCTCTTCTTCTTAATTACATGGATGTGCACAACTCTATGTATGGATAGTCTTGCTTCATGTTGCTTCCTGTAACTATCATTATGGCTCATTCTCAAATATATTACCTGTGACATGCCTGGAACAAGAAACGAGATCCACAAAAGAAATCTCCTAGAGGAGATCAATTTATCTTGTGCACAACTATATACAATGACCCTTGAAATGATACGTCTTCTACTAACACACATCCATCATATACTTGATGTCATACGACTAACCATGTTGATTTTCTACTGTTAAATTAGACAAGCACAATTTTCTGCAAGTGGCAATTACTTCCAACGATATTACTTTAGTAAACTATAGAACATCACTAAGTAATTACACTCAGAAAATTTCAACTACTTAGAAACTTCAGACTCTTCCTTAAAAATGTGTGTCTATTGTTGTGTCTTTTTATAGTAATATTAAATTGATCCAAAAAGACACGTCTCTTTGAAAATTAAATTAAATTTTCTTTCTTATAAATAGTTGGAGAATACCTCCAGTAACTACCCAAAGATTAATTTGGTTATAATCCATCCACATAGTATTTGACATTGTTAAATTGTTCCTCCATAATTCATGCCATTCTTTGCATAAATATAGGTAGAAGTAAATATGCATTGCATTCCTCATATTTAGGTAATTAAACATTTTTACTAGAAATTACTACCCACCATAATTTATGGAATTCTTTAGGAGTAAAAAGTAAAAATGTTGTATATAGAGATTGCAACAACCCCATAAATTTAACACTCCCAAGACTTTACTCTACTCTCATTTTCCTGGGCCCTCCCATGACCTCCTGTGAGGGAGTCAATCCCAGTCCCACTCTAATACCATGTTGAATTTTCATAAGAGATGATAGTGCATATAAATAAATATCTTATTACAATGATGAGTGTTCTATATATAACGAACATTTGGTGACCATGGTGACCATCCATGAAGAGATGCTTCCTTTGGGTAATAAATATATTTATATTGTATATTATATTACAATTATACATATAATATAAATCTACTTTATATTTATACTTTATACTTTATTATATATATGTATACTTTATATTATAGGTATATTATTACATTATATACTTCATGTAATCTAGTAGAATGTCTTTCCGATGCTGCCCAAACATCAACACTTAAGATGTGTTCTACTACTTTTATGAGGCATATGAATGACGTTCTTTAATATTTTTGAGGGAAATGTGTCATTACCTACCTAGATACCATACATATTTATAACACATCATGGGAAGAGCATTTGAAACAACTTTAGCTAGTGTGTAACACTCTTAGATGACATAAACTCTACATAAACTTGGAGAAGCAATATTTTTCTATGAAGAGTATCAAGTATTTGGTATATGTCATCGATTTTGTAGGCATTCAAGTCAACTGAAAAAAAATTCAAGTCATCAAGTATTGGCCTATTCCAAGAGACTTTCATGAGATAAGAAGATTCCTTGGCTTAGAAAATTCTTATCGTAGATTTGTGTTATGATTTAGCCACATTGTTTAGTCAATGAATTGATTGATGAAAGGAGGTGGAAATACAACATTCAAATGGACAACAAAACAACATCAAACTTTTGAAGAACTTAAGCACAAGCTTTGTACAACTCTAGTGATCATCTTGCCTGATTTACATTACCCATTTGAAATAGAGACTAACAATTCATACTATGCTATGGAAGTCATGATCACTCAAGTTGGTCACCCAACAACATTCCATTCATAAAATTCTGGTGATATTGTTCATATATATTTGACTTATGAAAATGAACTATATTCCATTGTATAATCATTTAAAGAATGGAGACACTACATTTGAGACAAAGAAATGATCACTCATATAGACCACGAGCCTATATAGTTCAATCCTTCACAATCTAATTTGTAGATGACAAGAAAATTGAAGTGGATTAGTTACCTACAACAATTTCATTCAATAATTAAGCACAGTAAATGAAAAGCCAATGTAGTAGTTGTTTTCCTTAATCAAAATCTAGTTCCTTAACTTATTACAATACAAAATATGTATGGTTATGACACCATTACTCAGCTTGGACTATATGAAGAAAACATTGATCTTTCATTAGTATATTGACAACTCTATAGAGGTTAGTTGATTTCTCTCAACTACCATTGGAAGGACAACTTGATCTAAAATCTATGGAAAATTTGTGGACCTTGAGGTTTGTACTAATAACAACTTATTTTGGATGCACACCACAACAAGAAAACATGCCACATTGGAGCTATTAAGAATCTTACAATATAATATAAGTATTTCTATTGGCCTTCACTCAATTTGGATGTTGATAGATCCATCAAGTGATATGTTGTTTATGTCATCACCACCACCAAACCATCGGTAGGGTTTGTACACACCGTTTCCAATTCTAGATTGACCATGGGAATCCATCTCCATGGAATATTTAATTAGATATCCTATCACTAAACACCAACATGGTGCAATCCTGGTATTGGTTGATAGATTCTAAAAATTGGTTATCCTCTTAACTTGAAATAAGACTACAACTACTCAATAGACAACACAACTCTTCTTCAAACATGTTTGGAAACACTATGGTCCATTGACTACAATCATCACTGACCATGATTCTAGATTTGTTAGCATCTTTTGGAAGACTTTAGCAGTAGTTTAACACACATCTATCCATGTTGACTGCATTACATGCTCATATAGATGGATAGATCGAGGTTTTCAATCACATGTTGGTACAATTTTTTTGCATGTTTAAGCACATGCATAGATGAACATGGGAAGAGACTCTCCCATACATATAACATAGCTACAACTGAACTCGACACAACTATACAAGAGTTATTTTGAAATATGTTATGGATTTTAGTGCTTGGCACCTATCGATTTAGTCATTCAACCAATTGTATTGATTGAATTAGTCCATGAACAATGAGAAATCAATGTAGCTCTCAAGTTCAAGGATAAAGTTTGTGAGATGTAAAAGAAACCTCAAGAGATGTTGCAAAGAGCCAGTGAAAAGGCCAAGGCTTAACCATACAAGCATCATGTTCCTTATTCATTCCAAATTGGGGATTGAATCTAGTTGCATCTACATAAAGAAAGATACAATGGCCTTTACAAGAAGCTAAATACTTTGAGATACGGTCCTTACACCATACTTGAGAACATCGGGGAAAATAATTTTAAGCTCAAAATTCCACCATACCTAGGTTTACATCCAATATTCACTGTGACATTTCTTACACCATATTTTCCACATTTGCTTGGACATGGTAATTTGTAGCCCAAAGATCTACAAGACATCCACCCAAATGTTCAAGAACCACTTTTAGTTAACACCATTGTTGGATAACAAGCACACCATACAAGGGCATAGAGAATTTCCTCATTTTAGGTGGCCAAAGCAAGATAACTCCTAGCACAAGGTAAGTGGTATTCAGTCATTGAATTGGTGCACAATTTTACTCATTTGCATAACTAGGAAATGGGGACCATTTCCAATTAAGGGGGAAAATATGATCCAACCCAAATCTTGACTGACATCCAATCAACTCGTGCATAGTCCTCAATGAACTTCTTGGTCTGACCATAATTGAATATACAATTGTTTGCTTAGTTGAACCCTTAATCAATCATTAGACACACCATCATAAGAAGACAATGATTGATCATCATACATGTCATACAAAACTTCATGAATCAACATACATGTGAGATGACATTTTGAATAGTCAACAAACACCTAGGAAAACACCATCAACGTGGCAACACGTGTCTCTTCTTGTAATGAAATTGTAATTGAAATGTAGTGGGTTGGGCACCCGAGTTTCACTCATCGATTGTATAAATGTATGTAATCTACACAATAAAATGGTTCCACATTGTATGACCCAAAGTTCTCTTTGTGTATTTTATACTAGTGCATTGATTTAGTTCAACTTCCAAATGCAATTGATCAATACATTGGAGTCTTTAACCATTAGGTTTCTTCATTATCAATTCATGGCTTGCATCTTCATGTGATTGTTATTGTATATTTCTTCTGGTTGATTCTATTTGATTGTTTGTTCAATTGGTTTTTATTGGCAATCTAGCTTTTACATGCTTCCTCCATAACAAAGCTTGATTTCTTTAGTTCACTATGCTATCCCTTGTCCTCACCCAGGCAACAAATATCAATACTACTGCAGTGGAGAGAAAGAAATATACCATGGAATATTTGAATGAAATGCTAAATTTAATATTATTAGGTTGGAAGGATAAATAAATAAAAAAGGAAAGAGATAACATGGACTATAGTAATCCATCAAACAAGATATTCATGGTATTGACAAGCACCTTTACATGTGAGATCTAAGACTATCGGTGATCCACTATTAGAAATCCTAATACATGAGTCCAAATAATGAGTGGTTATCCCAAAACAATAAGCTAAAGAAATAAGACGAAGCATAAAAAAAATAGATGTTCAAGGCAAAAAATACCTATCAATATTTAAGACATTTTTAAAAATGCTAATAAAATTAACAAAATAAAAAATATCAATAATGTTGTTTGCTGTTTGACAGAAATGAAGAACTTATTATAAATAATATGATGAAAAATAATGTTACAATCATGTTTTCCAAGACAACTTCTTCTTACACCAGAATGAGAATACATTTACGAAAGGAACTTATATACTAACTCTGTACAAGTTGATAATATGTCCACGACGAATCAATGTGGACGTTGAGAGGTAAGTCCATGTCAATGGTGGAGTGAAATACTAATAGAGGGGACGTTGAAAGGTAAGTCCATGCAAAATAAGCTTATGTTATGGCATCACCGTTTGGGATATGTTGGGATAATAAAGATGGACAAAGATATTGATAATTCCAATGCTAGAGTTACTCCAAAGCTATTGCCAAATCTTTGTCATGKAAAAGTTATAGGAAGTCTCATGTGGTAATGAAAAAGGTATTGATAATGGATTTGCTGTTGTCAAATCTTTGTCATGGGAAAGTAATAGGAACTCTCATGTGGTAATGAAAAAGGTATTGATAATGGATTTACTTKACCTTATAGAGATAAGAAGGATCCATGTCTTTATGTAAACGACATTAAATAGGTAATAGCCTTATATTGGGAGAGCAATAGGTAATAACCTTGTATTGGGAGAGCAATAGGAACTCACATGTGGTAGTGAAAAAAGTGAATTAATAGATTACTTGACTGGATAGAAAAGGATGTGTAAATAAGATTGAATAATAGATAAGTACTTTGTATTAGAAGATATCAAATATGTGGTTGAGTTTAAATTATAATAGTAGAAACAAAATAATGTGTATGTTTTGTATAAACAAGATTGAAAACTTTGTATTAGAAGATATTAAACATGTGGYTAAGAGTTYAAGTTATAATAGTAGAAACATCTAAGTGTTACATAGTAAGAAAAATGAAATTTTATCATGAAAATGTTTGTTAAAGTTTGTAAATCAATCCAATGTTACTAAGTCTACAAAGTTTACAAGATGAATGAATATCATTTTTGCATATATATTAATTTTGAGTTATGACAATATTTAGATTAAGGTGATTATGACAAGGATCCATGAAGGTAAACATTAAGAACTAGATAAATCTTTATATAATGGTATGCTAAAAATTTGTGGAAATCATGAATTGGTAACAAATTGTGTAGGTTTTCACTGTTAGTCATAATGCTTGAACTTCATATTTTGGATATATACTTTGTAAAAAGTTTTGAAACTTTTAGAGGACACTCCACCCATCATCAACTCTGATCAAACTATGAATAATCCACCCATTGATAGTTCAAACTAGAACTATAAATGATCCACCCATTTATAATTCATGTCAAAAAACCATCATGAAATAAGGAACTCATAAGGATTGCCTACCAACCCACCAAGGCAGAACATGGATTGGAAGGAAACTGTGATTAAAATTGTATAACACCTATGCACTAATAACAAAAGAGACGAGAGTAAAGATGTAAAGAATGGGATATGCATCTTCAAGGGATACAGTGAAAGCATGATAGGAAAATTAGTGCCTTTAGTGTCTTGGCTCCTACTTAGCATTTCATAGCTTGCTTAATATACATGGTTTAACAGCTACTACTTAACAAAGTTAACTCTCAGTTGAAAGATGAAAATAATCATATATCGATTAATATTAATTTTTTTCATTAAAATACAATATTAATTTTTTTCATTAAAATACAGATTTGTATGGGCATCGAAAATAATCATATACGGATTAACATTAATTTTTTTCATTAAAATACAGACTTGTAATGCACATCAAATATATCCATGTCCAAGGACACATATACTGCATGGTACAAATATAAGAAATCAGTGACAGTACAGATTTCAGTGGTTTGACTTAGTTCATGTCTGCTTAAAAATAACATTAAATGGGCATTCATATTTTTTATTTTTGAAAAAAAGTGAATCAATCCTGAGCAACTACAATTGCCTAATCCTGGATGGACTTTTACGCCTTTCCTTCCTGTGCAGCGTACAAAGCCTTAATCTCCTCCACATCATCATAACTCCCAAGAAAGACAGGGGAACGCTGGTGAATCTTAGTGGGAACCAGATCAAGTGCCTGCATGAAAGTAGTTTGTGCTATTAGAATAGCAGAAGCCCGATACAATTAATTATAATTCATTTGAACTATTAAAATTTACATACTCTTATGTTTCCTGTGAAAGCTTGACCTCCTGCTTGTTCCATTAAGAATGACATGGGGAACACTTCATACAGAACACTGTGCAGAAAGCAATACCCATGTCAGTAATAATAGTTTACATTGCTTTCCCGTTTAAGCTTAATTACACTCCATTCCATTGATATGCAATTAATATCTGAAATATTATTAAGTTGCAACTGCATTCAGACTAATTTAACATGAATTCGTACCGCAATTTTCCATTGGGACTCTTCTTATCCGCAGGGTACATGAAAATACCGCCATACAGTAAGGTTCTGTGCACATCAGCTACCATGCTGCAGCCACGCAGCTACAAATTTAGATTAAGACAATAAAATATATTGAATTCTAAATCATGGTTCTTCGGATTTATGTTCTAGATAAGCAATAATTGAATACATGGCATGCTTCGAAACAGAATTGAATTAAAATTAACGGAGCACCTTCCGATATATCTGAGAGACTTGGGAGATGATCCATCCTGGGGAAATTTGCATCTCTCAACATACCTGCAAACAATGTAGTGGGTAATTGCATGTGAATTTTGCCTAAATGAAATGACTAATTCCATGAAGCATCGTGATGCTTACTTCCTGGTTGGCTCATCCCAGTTCTTTGCATTGCCTTCGTTCACCGAATATATTTTCCCTTTCTTTGGTATCTGAACAAGAAATTTAACCAGACTCAACAATGCACGCAGATCTATGTAAAACGTGTCAATTAAATAGACCGCAAGCCAGGTTTCCTTTGGAATTCATTTTTATGCTTTCACTGTCAAATAAAGATTGGAATTACGTTATCCAAATAAAAACGAGAATTACGTTACCCTTATGTCGGGATGAGTCAAAATGAATTCCCCCAGGGAAGGGTCCAGTGTAAAGCCATTTACACCACTGCCGCTGCTCAGCACAAGCTACACACCAGAAGAACTCTCTATGCCCTTTTGTAAATATGTCTTTTCTTTAATATAACTCATATATTAAAAAACCAAATTCCTTAAATAAAATATGTGGAGGGTATTTGTGTCTTCAAGAGAAGATTCATTACCGTGCAGGAACTCCCGTACATGCAATAACCTGCTGCAACCATGTTTTTGCCTGGTTTGAGAACATCACCCACGGTCGGCTCTGCTCCATCCTTCACCAAGTATATTCCAAATATCTGAAAAAAAATCATTAAATCTTATGGGTATATGTTGATGATTGCCATTAATTTGTTTAAACAGCAGAGGCATGGGCATGTATGTAGCTAAAACCGTCAATAACCAGTGTTCAAAAATTTACCTGTACTGTGCTATCTGTATCTGTCAAATTTAACAAGTTATACAATAATATACTGCTTCTCCATAAACAAAGAAATTATGCATCCAATCAAACAAGACTTACTACTTCTCTCTCCATTAACAAAGAAATTATGCATCCAATCAATCCAGACTTACTACTTCTCCATTAACAAAGAAATTTTTGCATCCAATCAATCCGACTTACTACTTCTCCATTAACAAATAAATTATGCTTCCAATCAATCCAGACTTCGGATTTTTATATAGTACAAGACAGATTAAACTGACATTATACCCTCATTCACAGGTAAGGTAGAGGGCTTTATTAAAGATCTTACTGTCCCAATTGACACTCCACAATCGATGTTGGAAGAGCCGTCGAGTGGGTCGAAGACTACACAATACCTGCAATTCAGGAGGATGATTTGATTCCATAAAAAAGTTACCTATTCCAAAATTCTTTTTATAAAAAATTTACCTGTTCGGAAATTCTTTAAAAAATAAGTCCTGGGTATTAAAGTGACCGTTAATGATGTAGAATTTATTTCACTGATTTCAATCTTATTTCTTCACATACTTTCCGCATTAACATGAACCTAACATATATGGAATTTTCACAGTAATTGAAATTGGTCATAGCTCTCTATATATGGTACTAGATGCAATTAATCCCAAAATTTAAATTCGTACAAAGAAGGAAGATGAGCAATGAGGACAATACTTTCCCCGCTTCGAATGCTCCACAAAGGTGGCCTCCTCGTCCTCTTCTGAAACTAAAATGCACTGCAACATCAACAATGGTCCAAAAATTAAATAACGTTTTCCAAGGATCATTGGATTTCAATTCTGAAGGAAAATTTTCTCTTATATTTGATGGCGGACTCACCGTGCGCCCACTGCTGACAAGAGCCTTGACAAATACTTCATTGGAGAGCACATCTAATTTCTTTTGCTCTTCGCCCTGCAACCCCAGTAATAAATATTGGATGATGCAATTCTGAATTTAAAGTCGGAAAACAAGCAAACGGAGGTCATTATCTTCTGCCGATAGAGAAATATTAAGCAAAAGAAAGCACCTGAACGTTGGTCTCTCCTGCAAGGCCAATGAGTTTAGCCAGACCTGCCTGCAGAAAAAACCGAAGGTTGACACAGGAAATTCAAAATTCAAATCATTCATAGTGTGCATATCAATTAAAAAAACCCACCTTGTTGACGGCAGAGCATACAAACTTGCATCCGAGGACAATGTGACTGAGCAAAATGGAGAAATCTCCTCGCGATTCAGGATACTTAGACTGCTCGTTCAGAACGAATCGCGTGATAGTCATGAGATCTGTGCGATAGGCATCTGCTGCGTGGTCCATGTTCTTTCCTCCAAATTAAATCCAAGGAAATTCAATTAAATTCAGCCTTCCTCCCGGCCCGTGGTTTGTTTGTTTAAATACCGAAGTGGAATGATAATAATGAAATGAAGGGCATCTTATCTTAAATCCTGATTTCCTCTACCACGCGCGTCGAGGGGATGCAGATCACACGGTGTAAGGTGGGGGAGATAGTGTGTATTATCAGCGTCCAGTGGAGGATTCGTCATCCACGTGTCAAGCGGCATTGATTCTTTTCGTGACCTCTTCTGCATCAGCGTGACCAGGATAAACCTATAAATAGTAAACGGCGTTTGAGGTTCCATGTACCCGGTTTTCTGCGTGGTTTAAAATTTCAGGTCCGGCTTCTACCACATTTATTTTTTTATTTGTCCGAATGTGACAACGCCTATCATAATCCAATTGAAAATTGTAGTAAATATATGTTTGAAAGATGAAAAACATATATATTAGAAGATGATTTTTTTAAATTATTTTATATTTTTTTAGGTAAAAGATTATTATTATTTTTTTAAGGCCTAAGATGAATTTTTAAAATATTTTATATTTTTTCAGCATCTGTGAAAATTGGGCAATAAGGTGCATGCTTTATCCCGTGAATACAATACCACTATTAAGATACTGAAAAAGGCATGGGAAGAATTCGAATTAGTGCCAACTAAAGATCAGCTTGGGAAGATCATAAGCCGGACCAACATCTACAGAATGTCACACAAGCCCGCTTGGGAGGTAGGAAGGATGGGCTCGGCTATAAGTAAGCAATGCGTCGCATGCTGTAAGTATGGGATCGGCTGCTTGTGAGCATTCCCTGGGCTGGTAGGAAGCATTAAAAGATCTGACTAATATAGAAATGGTATGTGGTGCTTGGCCATACTATAGAAAGGAGCGACGCTAGGAAGTGTTTGGTTAAGGGGCAAAGACCCCTTCCCAACTTCGTTGGAGAAGTGGGTTCCCCACGCGGACCTCCATGAAAAGCATGAAAAGGCTAGAATGGTACGATCCCTTAGTCACCCTACCTAGAATGAAAAGTGTGATCCTGTTGTTTTTGGTATGTGTAGATGTGTTGTTAGGTGCTCCATTTTTTACATCTAGGCTGAACTTTAACCTGTGTCCTAGAGATAGCCATCCATACACCCATAAGAGATGTATGGATTCTCGAGAAGAGATAAAAGATTGTTATTAATTTTTACGCACATATTATAGAGTATATCTCTTCTACTTAAATGGTAAAGTGTTCACTTTTTTAAATAGGCAAGCATTACTCAAGATGTAGTTTTTGGTATGCTTTTGGAAAATGTCTTTGGAAAATGTTGTTGCAGCATTAGACATTATATGTTGGTTAATGTTTTCTTTTTGAATATATTATTAGTCAATCAACCAAACGCTCTACTATTTATTAATGGAGGTGTAGTGGACTCCTAACCTCTTGGTGCATATCAAGATTGTTTCCTTCTCTACATTTGAATTCTCTAAGTCATGGTGTCTCTATCTACAATGATAAAGGGGGAAGGTACTTGGGTCGTATCCACATCACCATCCTCAAATGAGGATTGGGTATCTAAGTTGATGTTACT
The DNA here is from genome assembly GCA_009831015.1 of Picea engelmannii. Lineage (NCBI taxonomy): Eukaryota > Viridiplantae > Streptophyta > Pinopsida > Pinales > Pinaceae > Picea > Picea engelmannii. Next base: position 38,305 of record ML822086.1, on the reverse strand, counting down.
AGTCTAGGGTTGAATGCTTGAGTCAATGTTTTTGGTCTCAATCATTCAAGGTGTTGCTTTAGAGCCACGAAAGAAGAAACATACCACTTCCAAAGGTGCTTTGGGAAATAATTGATCTCTAAATGGTAAGACTATGGCCCATCGTCTCGCCAACATGGATCTTCTACAAAATTAAAGTGTGATGTCTTTGTAAACAAAATCATATTGAGATCAAGCTTCTTCAATATGAAATCATTACCATGAACTAATGCATTTATTTATCTTTGTTTCAATACTTGGTTTATTTGTGTAGCAGTGGTAAGGCCAATACCCAACCAACCAAGACACTTCAAATGTTTACAAGAATCAACCCAATGATTAATCAATTACAAATTTTCCCATTTATAATATTACCAATGAACAACAAGATGCAAACACTTCTTTCTTCGTATTGTTTTCAACATAGCCACGAGAAATTACACACACACACACACACACACACACACACACACACACACACACACATAGAGGGCTATATCATTTGGTTTACATAGTGTCGAAGCAAACATTGTAAACCTTATAACATAGCAAAGGTCAATTAGTTATTGAGTCCAACAACAACTCATTGAGCAAACAAAGAAATTATTGACGTATCTAAATGCCACTATGATCCGGATTATTTTTTAGAAGGAAATGAAAGTAGAGATATTACAATGAAATACACATAAATATTGCCAGAAACAGAGAAATACAGTAATACATTATTTCTGCTAATGAAAGAAATGTACAGAGACTGTAAAATTACATAGTGAAATACTTGCTAGAATGGTGGCATCTTATCTATGAGAAGAGATGTGACGGCTACTTGCATTCGCAAGAACATGATCGTTACAATGAGGCTCCAAAGGTCTTTTTAACATAATTAAAATCCAAAACCCTAACCCCGGAAGATGAAAGGCCAAAATGTTTGCAGGCTCCGATGGGAGTAGTTGATACGTCAACTTCCCGGGGGCGTAACTTTAGCATACGATCTCCCTTTGGTGCGCTCGATACACCGTTGAAAAGGTCTAGCTGAGAAGAACGATTTTCGATTGTTCGAAGGTAAGTGATTTAGATACTCACTTGAGCCCCAAATCCCCGAAAAAACGTCATTTAGGGCCTCAAAACGGCCCCGAAAGTTTGGAACCCAAAAAACTGTCGAAAAACTGCCAAGATGGAAAACTGTTTTTCAAGCAAGTGGAATAGGTGGGTGGCCACCGATATCCACCTGGATCAATCCTCCCTCCTTAGGAATCCATGGTCTCCATTGCGTTGTGTTCCCAGGGTAGAGAGGGAAGCACTTACTGAATCTGAATCTTGGTGAGTTGCTTTCCATGCTGGAGACGTCACGTTGCTCGGTTTGTGGAAGGTTGTCATGAAGCTGTTGCTGCTGGGGTTGAATCTGTTCAACCAGTTGGGCTATTTGAGATGACTTTGTGCAGAAGGAATTTTTGTTCCTTGATGTAGTCTTGTTGACCTGCTTCTGTTGGATAGAAGGTGCTTGGTCTGACACTGTAGTGGTTGCAGTATCCTTCTGTTCACCTTTCGAACAGATTGTGAAGAAGCTGAATTTTGTAGCATGAGATACTACCTTGCGACATTGTTTAGGTGGAATAGTAGTCGGAATTACCTCTGGTATTCTGTAGAGATAACCCCCCAAAGTAACAATGACACTACGGGGTCGAGACTCATAAATAGCATGGCTCTTCCACATATATGGATGGCCCAATAGAACATCACATACATATAATGGGGAAACATCACATAATACCTCATCTTTGAAGGGTTCGATGTCATATGAAAATCGACACTGCTAGCTGACACGAAGATCTCATCCTTGGCCAAGCCACCCGATGTTGTATGGTTGTGGGTGTGGTGTTGTCGACAATCCCAGTTGTTTGAGGACCTCGGCTAAACTGAGGTTCTTCTGGTTTCCACTATCAACAATAAAATGCAACGGGATCCCCTTCACCCACATCTATGAATGAAAAAGGTGCTCCCCCTCTTCAGGATCTGTTGGTTCTTCTGTTTGAATTGTTGTGGTCGCGACAATAGCAATGGGATCTGCATCGATAATCTGTCTTCTATCAATATTTTATGAATCAGATTTAGAATCATGTTTCGGCTCCTTGCCTTTGATCTTGGCCACCAATGACTGTTTTGAGTGACATTCATCGATGTTGTGCCAGGGGATTTTGTGGAAATCGCACCATTTTCTGGTGTCCTTCGTCTTTCTGTGACCCTTCTTTTCTTGTGGCTTGGACTGGTTTTCGGGAGGCTGTTTGTTAGGGTTGTCTTTATTATACTTTTGTTGTTGCGGATTTCCAGACCTGAAATCCCGCTTGTTCTGGTGCTTAAATTTCTGCTCGATTTTAACAGCATATCGATATGCATCATCGAGTGATGAGATATCCATAAAATACATTTCAGTTTGGATGTATCTGTGTAGAGCCCCGCGATATTTCAGAACCAAATTTTGCTTGGAGTCTTTGATACTCAGCTTGGTGCACAAGGTATGGAAGGTATTGGTGAACTCCGACACTGCTTGGCCCCTTTCTTGTCACAGTGTGGTCCATCTCATGTACTGGTCCTCATAGTTGCCAACAGTGTAATACTATTCTTTTACCCCATCCACAAAAAAATCCCAAGTGGGCTCGACCCCATATATTCTGGACTCCTCTGTGGAACTTTTCTCCCAATAAGTTTCCCACCAATGTTTGACATGAGGGAGATCCTTAACGAGCGTGAAGTTGATCTTTTATCTGTCGGAAAAATTGTGAACAGAGAAATAACCTTCTAACATATTTAACCATTTGTCTAGGGCATATGCATCTATCTGACCTTCAAATATAGGAATATCAAAATTGACCTGTACCTTGAAAGGAGAGGTGCCTCCAAAGTGGTTGATTGATGAAGATGCGCCTGTTGCTATCGACAGGCGTTGAAGGATGTGGGAAAAATTCTCCATCATTTCATCTCTTTGTTGCGTGAGAGCTTGCTCGAGCAACAGATTAATAAAATCGTCTACTTTGTCATTTTTATTTTCTTCCCCCATGAAGGGTTTCTTGGGCGTGCGAGAGCGATTGTCCTCAAGAGAGACAAGCTCGAGGCCCAACTTTCTATACTCGGACCTCATTGAGGACATGCACTGAAAAACGATCAAGATCAACCTACTCTGATACCACCAATCCAGATTATTTTTGAGAACGAAATGAAAGCATAGATATTACAATGAAATACACATAAATATTTCCAGAAACAGAGAAATACAGTAATACATGATTTCTATTAATGAAAGAAATGTATAGAGACTGTAAAATTATAGAGTGAAAGACTCGCTAGAATGGTGGCAGCTTATCTATGAGAAGAGATGTGACGATTACTCACATTCGCAAGAAGATGATCGTTACAATGAGGCTCCAAAGGCCTTTTTAACATAAGTAAAATCCAAAATCCTAACCTCGGAAGACAAAAATCCAAAAGGTTTGTGGGCCCTGATGGGAGTAGTTGATACGTCAACTTCTTGGGGGTGTAACTTTTGCATATGATCTCTGTTTGGGGTGCTCAATACACTGTTGGAAAGGACTAACCGAGAAGAATGATTTTTGACTGACCGAGGTGGGTGCTTTAAGAAATCACCTGGGCCCCAAATCCCCAAAAAACGTTGTTTAGGGCCATAAAACAGCTCCGGAAGTTTGGAACTCGAAAAACTGCCAAGATGGAAAACTGTTTTTCAAGCCCATGGAATAGGTGGGTGGCCTCTGATATCCACCTAGATCACACTAATTCCAACAATTTATTAACACAACTAGTGCCCAATCTTACTACTAATTCATTGAGGAAATCGACCTAGGATCCCATAAATTAATAATTAGTGTTGTAGCTAAGCACTGAAACAATGTCCCAACATAATTTCATTCTAGAAAACAAGCAATTCAAAGATTGGATTATGGATGTCAATCATCAATGCAATGGAATTGATTTAAATGTTGTGGGTGTTAAAACAAATTGGGTATGTGTAATTATGAAATGTCAAAGGGGGTTTATAGAGCACACCAACATTAATGCCCATGAGTGTTCCAAGAAAATGGTTAAGACAACAACAACAAAATTGATCTCAATGCCAAGGGAGTTGATTGGGTATTTAATTCGAGGTGGTGGAACTAATAAACATGAGGATTAAAATAAGAAGATAGAGGACACCAACAATTGAACACCATGAACAACATAGATTACCTTGAAAAACCAATTTGGAAAGCCAACAATTAATGACTTATATTTATGCTTAGGAATTATTACAAACTAAGCTATAAATTCTCAATCAGAGTTTTAATCTATTCTCACTCATTGGTTCATTTTTGTAGGTTGTTATGGGTACGAGAAAATCTTTATTCACTATGGATAGACACAAAATCCTCTTCATCCTCCTATCTATGAGCATAATTCTCCATTTTGAGTCTTTAAGGTGATTTCCAACAAATCATTAACTTCAAACTTTTCTTGGAATTATCATTTTTACAAAGTTTGGAGGATGGGTTATTTCGAATCCATGTTGAATTACATCTCCCCATTCACGAGCTTTTGGTCTCCAAAAGTTTCAACTCAAAGGGGTAGCATGTTTTTTTCTTCTTCAATACCCTCTCTCTTCCTAGTAGACTTGCAACAATTCCATCCAGTATTGAAGACATGTCTTTCATAACATATTTCCTTGAGCAATTGATGCTCCTTGGTTTGCAAGTGCATAAATATTTTCTTTCCCCTTAACCTTGAATCTCCAAATTTTATCTTGGAGGTGCAATTCATAGGATGAAGTTTTGGATGAAGCCTCCAACACTTGGCTTATCAGTGTCCAGTTAATTTGCAATGATGAAAATCATTCTTGCGACTACATGGGATACTTGGAATTCTCCTCTTGTTGATGTTATTCTTTTTGTTTTACAAGCACATAAGATTGATCTTTGGGTCCTACTTCTTCTTTTGAAGTAAATCTCACCTTTTGTTGAAGGATTGTTTTTTCTAGAAGGAAGTGACTTGATAGCCTCTCATACCACAAAAGGAAAATGCATTGGTGTGCCAACGATTATCAACCTTGCGACATTTCATTTTATAGAGGAAACAAGCAATAGATGCTTGGCCATACCTCTTGGGTTTGTTATTGTGCTTGCCAACTTGCTTGCTTGGTCCTCCAAGTGTCATTGTGGTTTTAGATGGAAATATCCATTCGGTACCCTCGCTCAATATTCTACAAGCATGTTGGAGTAATGTCACTTGTTTCCCACTCATTTTTTCATTGCCTTTTCTTTGGTTCCTCTTTTCTTGATAAAAGTAATCTTGGTGGTATTAGCTTGAACAAAAATTTTAAGATATGAGTTGCATTCACTCACTTCCTCTTTGTTGTTGAAACCTAGGCCTTCATGTTTGACCCTATGTTTGAATAAAATGGGGTTAATCCCTTGGTTTCTCTTTCCTATCCCTTGGCCATACTAGCTCATTTGTCTCTTTAACTTAGACCTTATTCCTTTGGTATGCTTTTCAAAATTACCAAAAGGTTCTTTTGAAATAGATTGAAAAAGGTCCTTAGAGGGTGAGCTTACCATGCTTGTCTCAATCTTGGTGTTGGCTTTTTTAGTTGCAATGGAAGGTACTTGAGCTTCCTTGGTCTCTTGGAAAGATATATGTATCTTGGCTAAGCCTCCTTTGCTACTAATTCTTGGTACAATTCAACCATCATCTAAGTGAGACTTTTTTCTTGTTGACCATCCAATCTAATTAATTTCTCTCCCAATTACAAGAGTTCATCTTTTCTCTTGTTCCAATCTATCATAATAATGTCGAGAGAGTCATGGTCTTCGACTAGTAGTTATTTTAACAAAGAAAACAATTGTCTTGTTGTCTCATTGTTCTCTTCCAAATATGCACCTATCCTCTTGTTAGACCTCTATATTCCCTCCTTCAAGTGTCAATTATCCTCTTAGATCCACAGATTAATAGCTCTTAGGTCTTCCAACCTCTTTCTTTTCAATGCTTGGGTCTACTTTCTCCTCAAAGTTTTGGTAGTTTCTTTGAGGTCACATATTCAATAGCTTTGATACCAATATGATCTGTAAAAGAGAGGCCTATGGTCCATCTATCTCATTGACTCAGATCTTTTGTGGAATTAAAGTGTTATGTCTTTGCAATCACAATCACACTAAGAATAAGTGATCTGTAAACTACCATGAATATTCCATTGGAACAATTCATCACAACAGGTCTTTCAATATTTTGAAATATTTTATTATTCAATTTATTTCCTTACATCCTAGATTTACTATTACTAGCTCAATTCTCTGTAATGATCCCAAGCCATTATGCAAGGATCATCACTGTTTTGGTGTCTTTTTAAAACTTTTTCTGAGTGAGGTATTTCGTCAAACACTTTGTTGATCTACCTTTTAGATGTGTTTATATGTGTGTATGCAACAAATAACA
>ML822086.1:10538-27143 GCA_009831015.1 Picea engelmannii | reverse complement strand
AACCCCCAATATTGGGCTCACTAGCTAGAAGCCAGAAATCAAAATAAGATCATACATGAATGAATGAGAAGAGGCCCTTGCCTTTCCTTTATACTTTTGGCTCACCTTGTCCCTCCAAAGTGACTTTCATTTTATTAATATTTTATTAATATTTAATTAATTAATTAAATCATTTTAATTAATTAATTAACCTTTTTACCTCTGAAAAGATCCTTATCTCTCCTTGTGGCTTCCCTGGCCACTGAAAGTCACTTCTAACCATCCCATCCTGTAGTGTTTCTCCTCCCGATTCCAACGAGCTATTACACTGAGAGGTTCCTCCAAGTAATTTTCCCAAAATGACCTCTTCAGTGAATTTCATTGACTTATAGCTCAAAATAGTCAAAATCATGGAAATCGTCGGAATGCAACAGAACCAAAGACAACCTATGCAGAATGGCTCATAATGATGGAATATGATGAGCAATGCAAGTTGGACCCCACAATTCCTCTCAATAACCCCTATACTCGCTATAACCTCCATCTGGCTACTCTGGTCATCATAACCCTCTGCACTGTGATGATGTCCCAAAGTGGGGACATTACATTCTCAATGCTCAATTTTATGAAAATAACTAAATAATGAAAATGAAATAAAAATAAAATGAACACACCATCTACACAAATGAACACAAGATATACCCTGTGAAACCTAGTATGAGAGAAAACCTAGCTAGAGGGTGAGGCCTATGCTCTTCTCTCTTTTCTTCAGTTATGAAAATGAAAATACAAAGAAAGGGGCACTCACTATGGAGTTTCCCTTGACACTATGGCCTGCATCATTGCTACAAAATCTTCTTCCTCCTCTATTATGCTCTCACATCCCACTCCTAGATGCTTTTCTCAAATATGGAACAAGTACAATGATAAAAGAATGAAACCCCATCTCTTCCTAGCGGCCCAATATTTAACATAGCAAAATAGCCATCTAGGATTAGATTTTTAGCATCCTCAATCCTCAATTAGTGTTAAGGTTTTGGACCTTCTAGAATCTCCTTGAAATTCCACATGTGACTAGCCCCACATATGTGAGTAATAGGGGATGACGTGGTATCCACTTGGTACATATTGATGAAAAGGAATGGTTATCCTAATACCAATATTTTCGAATCTTGTTGGGATAAGGCAAGATAGTCGAGATTGTTACACTATGTTTATGGACTTTTGCAAAAATATCAATTAATATTCAAGAAATATGTTCTTGAGATCAACGTTGTCTTTTATGTTGTGTTATGACAAAGAAATAAAAAAATATTTATATCATAAAATTATAGTAGATTTATTGAACAATTATAAAAACGAAAAATCTAAAATAAGATCACACATATAATAAAAAATGAGACCTCAAAACCATCAAGTGATTTTATTTATTTAGTTCTGAAATATAGCCAAAAACATTCTTTCATACCCGAAAATGGGTAGGGACCATAAAAATAATTAAAAGTCGAAGGTTACATCACACAGAGACGACTGGTGTCTTCTAAGTAAAACCAAGACTTTAAAATACATGGATCAACAAGCTACAATATGCCATTGTCTTGACTATGCACAAAAATCCTAATTAGTACTAAAAATCAATTCATAAATCCAACAAGAATTTACACACTATAAAAAACAGATGATCAACCTTATAAAGCATGTCAATAATCAATGTTTCTTGGTCCTTATTTCCACCTTCAATAAGACCCCGCTATCAACAAGAAGTTCTTAGCTTTTAAGTATTTCAGAAAGGGATAAAGTAATAATGTAATCTCACTCTAGAGAAAGAGCAAACCTTATCGGAGTTTTTTCCTTTATCTCTCTCCCTTTGCTTGTCCCTTCAATTCTCCTTTTATTCTCCAAAAGTAGTTTTAAGTAGTTACAACTACTTTTAGTTAAGTTATTTAAATAAATTTTAGTTATATAGGGACAGATCATAATAAAATATTAATAAATAATGATAAGGGTAGAATAACTATTAACTAATAGGTGGGGACCCCTTAAAAACTCTTTTGTTTAATTTTCAAAATATCCCCTTGTTCCTCCATCAATACATATGCATCAATATCATCAAAACATCATTATAAACACACATCCCAATCAACTCACATGAAGTATTTCAAAACACATTTGTGACTCTCAAATTCCAAATAGATATGCACATACATGCCCAAAATTAAATAAGTCAACAAGCTGTCAAAAATATACTGTTGTCCAAAATATGAGTGAAGTTTTTCCAAATAGTGGAGTCAAAGTAAAATAACATCATAAAATCAAAAATCATATTTTTTGTGTGTGAGGCAGTTTGCTTCTGTCCACTTTTCTTTGAATCTGTTACCTTGGGAGTATGTGAATTTTCCTTAATACACATTTTACCTTTAACTGTTAATACTTCCAGGTGAATATCTTCAAAAGGGGTGTGTCCATCCTCATATCCAGGGTATTGTGAATGTGAGGATGCTTGAGATTGGTTAGAGTCAACAGAATGGGCAGGTTGCTTGCCTTTGTTAGGCTCTGGTTCTTGTGATTCAAAATTTTTTGGTAATGCATGTGAAGAAATAGAATCAATAGGTTGAGAAGGTTTCTCAAGAGGAGATGGTGGTGGAAATGGTAAATAAATTGTTGGCCATCCATCAAAACAAGGGATAGGAGGATGTACAATATCATTCTAGCCATCATTGAATGGGACCTCGGGTGGTAAAGACACATGCAACTATACTGGTATTACAAAGATGATAGGATGTGGGAACAAAGGTGGTCCTTTAGGTGGAGGAGTAGGGAAAAATTCTCTTTTTTCTGACTAATGTTTAATAAACCTATCTGTAAGAGTTGATTAAACTCTTTGGAATCAACGTCAAAGTGAATTGAAAATCAAAGTCTTTTGTTTCTCCTTTTCTTAAAATCATCTGGCCTTATTCCTCTACCACTGTTTCCTCTTCCATGTCTTCCTATACTAAAAAATATCATCTATAAAGTATAAGGCTAAGTTTGAGTATGCATATAATAGCAAGTGAAACACCAAATATCGTTTGTATTAACAAGTTTTGGAAATAGCTCTGACTTGATCAACAAGAAAGCATGCATACAACCAAGGATAAAAGGGAAAGGATAACCTTCAAGACAAAATTTCACTTCTTCTTTGAAATACTTCACCACCTCATGCAATTGGTCATTATTTAAGAACATGATAATTTCGATGTAATTGGGAATGTGAGGGGATTTGAAATGTATGGAAAGTGAAAATAAATGACAAGCAGAGTAATGTCACATGTTCAAAACAATAACACACCAATCATCAACCATATTCCAAAATCCAAATGTCTATCAATAATCATCTCATGCATGTCATGTCAAACATCTCTTCATTAACTGCTAACATATCCATTGTCTAAAGAAATGCTTATGTATCAGGGGGAAGAATTATGGATTAAAATGAACATGATATTTGGAAACAAGGAATAATTTATGTAAAATGAGAGTGTGGAGGGAAATGGTCTTGAACCATCAACCATGACTTCATCAAATTAAAAAAAAACACCTTGAAATATATCCCTTTCAAATTATGTCCTTGACCATAATTTTTATTGATCAAAATATGCCTCTGTTGTCAAACATTCATATCAAATTGATAGAGAAAAAATTTCTTATTTCATAAAATAGGGGGGATAAAAGATGGAATTTTAAAATGATATATGTACTTGGGACTTGAGGGATAATGAATGGAAGGTGGAAGTATGAGGGATTTGGTCCTATATGCAAAAATAGAAACATTTCAAGTCACAAAATAATCTTAGCTATACTTCCTTTTACTTCAAATCTTCATGCCCAGAATTTCAAACCAAATCTGTATGTACAAGCAATCTAAACTTTGCACAAACAATTCAATAATCATCAATTATCATACAACAAGGGTTATACCATTTTATTGTGTCGATAAAACCAACACCAACTATTTCAAAAACTTTATGCATAATTGTCCTGCTTTATTTTTTATTGTTTCCAGATTAGCCATAAAATACAAACGTTTGCACCCTTATTTCTCAATTGAACTTGGTGAAAAAGGTCCTAAAACATTACATACACATGTAAAATGCAATTATCTAGTCCATGAGAGTTTTAAACTTGCTTGATAAATATATCAACCTTGGCCATAAGCTTAACAATTTTTCTATGTAATGAAGCAAGGCATTGGATAGACAAACATGCAAAATTCTCAACAATTCAAGTTCAAAACAAGGTGTCTTTCTTTCATGTATAGGGCTTAAAAACTTAGAGACTTAGAAATAAAATGATACGAGCAAAGGATTCTTCAAATTCCTGCAATAGGGTTTTAAAATCAATCCAACCAACGTCCAGGGAAAACATTAATAAAACGAGGTCGAACAAGGTTGTAGAATAACTTTTGAAATACATGAGTTTGAGATTAGGTGGCATTACCCTTTCTTTGTTTCAAAACATGTCAACCTCTACCAACATCTTAATAAAATATTTATGTATATGGAAAGCAGAGGTAACGGTTGTATAGTACTTGAGCTTCAAAATATTTATTTGTTATACGTAGGACCAGAATAATATCCAACTATACAACCGGATATTTCCTGAACTTCAGAGTGTAAAGTGACAACAATAGGATTGGCAATAAAAGTAAAATCCATGACGTGACAATGTTCAAGAAACTCTTGTAACACACAGTCAAGAAGAATCAGGCCATTGTTTTGAAGACCTATGTTCAAAACCCTTCAAAGAGAACTAATATACATACAGAGGAAAACCCACAGGTCTGTTTCCCACTTTTGTTTAGGGTTTCAAATATGGTGGATGAAAAACGAGATTGCTACAGTGTAGGAAAGGGGATATACCGAGCCAAAAAAATCCATATAAAACAAACTCACACAATTAATACCCAGAGATAACAACTTTTGGGATGAGGGTAAATGTCAGAGTGGTGAGACAAGGAAGTAATTATCTTGGAAAAACAAAAAAAAAACGAGCTCAATAAGACAAAGAACAAGCATACTCATTACTAGTCAAGCAGAGCTATTCTAAAACCATAACTGGAAAAAAGAAAATGCATTTGATGGGTACAAGCTAGAATATCATATCTTTCGTTGGTTCTTAAATATTTTTGGAAAATAAGTCTCCAATTAACACTACCACCATAATCGAGCTTGGAACAAGGTGTTACTCACTAGTGAAAATTCAAATGAAATTCCAAAACCCCATTGAAAGGTGGTATACGTCAATACTTTGCATGAATTCCTGCGTCCCATGCATTGAATTCATGGGGTGTCACGTTCTAGAAAAACAAAAATCCCAATCCATCTTGGATTCCACTATTACCATCAACCAATCACAATTCTGAGATATTCCCAAATATGAAAACATTCACATGCCATATTGTTGGACTCAGTAGCCTTTTATTTTCATTGATGTCAACAATATGACAGTATGAGGAGTTTATGTCAAATACTATATGAAGAAATTATGTCAAACAATTAGCAAAGAATGAGAATGTCAAAAAGTATGCAGAGATTCAAGCTCAGAAGGAAGGACATTAATCGAATCTCAGAAGGGAGAGTGCATTGCAAAAATGCTATCGAAATCAAAATCCCCAGAGGAAAACTCCAAAAGATTCAAGGAAGAATCATGTTTGTTGAGATAGTTTTCAAGAGTAATCATAACCATGAGATCAGTTAGAACCACCGATCAAAGCCAAGTCGAAGTATATTGTAATTTTTGGGACATTCGAGACAAGGCACGAAGTCCATGATTAAAGGACAACCATCAGATAACATCGAAAAAGATCTCAACCATTGGATTAAATATGAGTAGAGCTAGTCAACTTCAGTGCTAACCACTTCGGTGAAAAGGAGTTCAAATTGAATCAGAATTCTCGAAGCCCGAATTCATGAATAAACACCAATTGTCTAATCTAAGGAACACTTCGGGGAATATCTTGACCGTTGGATTGAGTAAAGAAGAAGGATAGGATAAGCAAGGCCAAAGGCCCAAGATCTCGAATAGGCGAATTCCCAACAACCGTTGGATCGTGTTAATCTTTTCGTGTTAAATAAGGATCGTTAGATGAAGTCAAGTTACTCAAGGATTATTCTTCGGGGAATCTCACTACATGAGAATTGGGAAGTGTGAAAAAGCGACTAAACTTGAAGTCCCAAAGGATGAAATGAATATGGACCATTGATCTAGAATTGATCACATTCGTTGGATGATTCCAAGTGGAAGGATAACATAAGCACTTCCATGTTGACCACTTCGATGCTGACCAACTCCACTGAAAATTGGAGAAACAATTGCATGGACCTCTGAAGCCCTGATGTCCTGAAGTCACAAAATGTCATCGATCGTCGGATCAAGAAATTCCCTCAACCATTGATCTATTTCGAGAATGCAAAGGAAAGGAGACAGTTAACTCTGACATTGACTAGTCCAGCAGAAAGGAGTCTAGAACAGGTAAGAGTACCTGAAGGTTGAAGCCCCGAAGTCACGTCAACCATTGATCTAGAGTAAAACATGGTAATCTTCATATCATAAGAAGACAGTCAACTTCGACGCTGACCACTTCGACGGAAAATGGTTTAGAACATGTAAGTTCACCCAAAGGTCGGAGTTCCAAAGTCACGAAGTAAGACACATGGTACACATAGTAATAGCCCATGTCATCATATCCCATGTTGGCAAGGACATGTGGCACAATCAGATGATGACAAGTGTCAAGGTCTAGTTGGAATTTTAGGTATGCGTAAGTCACGAATCTAAGTGACACGTGGTAGCCACTCGGCTAGTGCCACATCAACAGTGGCATCAGCAAGCCACATCACTTTGGTAGTATGCCCTTCGGGGATATTCAGTTCCTCCTAACAACAACTACCCAAAGCACCGAAGGGAGAAGTCATAAACTAATGTTGGTCGTAGATCTAAGATCCTCTAGGATGAATCATGATAGTTAGATCAAGTCTAGTGGAAAGATAGTGTAATCATGAATCATGAAGTAATGCTAACCATTGATCTACTCTGGGAGCATTCTCGACTGTTAGATCAAGCGTAGTGGAAGGATAGCGTAAGGTGTACTAAACAACTAACAACAAGTGGTCACCACAGCTTGATGAATTATTCGGTAGGTAAACACTCCAGAGGGATTGAACTATCTCAGAGTTCTAGTAACACAGAGTCCCGGAGAGCCGAAGCTCCGAAGTAAGATCTGACTGTGTGTTGAGAAGGGATTAATGGTCGAGATCCTAAAAAGTGTGCAATGAGAAGGCCATTAAAAAAATGTCTTGTTGAGGTTGTGCGGACTGTCCACTCAACCACATATTAATACATAACCATCTGATCTACGAGTAAATAGATAATACGTACTTCAGTGAAATTTGGTCCAGAAGAGTTGGAAGATTGCAAAGGTTAGAGTTCCGAAACGCCGAAGTTCCTAAATGAACGAGAACCGTTCATCATGCAAATAAAACAAAACCGTCCAATATAATATACGCACTTCGGTGAAATTCACTCTGGAAGGTTGAATGATTGCAAAGGTTGGAAGTCTCAAATGTTGAAGTTACGAAGCAATGGCAGTCGTCCATATCAACGTGCAATTAAAACGTGACTGTTGATCTTGATAAGTGATTAAGTACTCATTTGACTTAGCACTTGGTGACCACCTGTGGTCGTATGGAATAGAGGTCCTAAAGATTTTATGTGTGAAATTTAACACACATAATGAGAAATTTATCTCGGTCAAGAAGGAACGTTAAACTAGATAGGAACTGGACGTTGTCATGACTTATCTTAAGTAACTCAATACATACTATGCATTAGAGATCTAATAAAAAATCTTAGATATGATCAATGAAAATTGAGAATGAAATAAAGAGGCATGGGATCGAGTTAAAAATGAAATCGATCCATATCTGTGATCGATTTATGAAAAGCACTCTCACGAAATTAAAAGCCTTCACTATAATATTTGAATAATAAAATAGATTATTGTTAATTTAAAATGAAGAGGTGTAATGGTCGAAACAAAGGGACACAATGCTTCATAGCTCACACCAATTGGAATATTATAAAAACGAGAAAGAATGGTGAGAATAAAGTGTCTTTGCAGTCCATATCAGAAGATAAAAACAGAAGAAAAGACCAAGAAGAAGAACCAATGATACTTATGCAATGAGGGTGGAAGGGAGGAACATGAAAGGATTCATATCATTTACTAAGTAAGTGTAATTTAAGGGAGTTGGTGCTTCTTGGGGTTGGTGCCCTAAAGAAAAGGGAGTCGGTGCTTCCTAGGTTTGGTGCCCTAAAGACAAGGGATTTGGTGCACTAAAGATAAGCGAGTTGGTTCTTCCTGGGGTTGGTGCCCTAAAGACAAGGGAGTTGGTGCTTCCTAGGGTTGGTGTCGAAAAGACAAGGGAGTTGGTGCTTCCTAGGGTTGGTTCCCTAAAGACAAGGGAGTTGGTGCTTCCTAGGGTTGGTGCCCTAAAGAAGGGGATTTGTGTATCCTAGAGTTGGTGCTCTAAAAAGGATTGGTGTCCTTCACTATTTTTGTATAAAACCTTTTAATTTCTTTTACTTATATATTTATAATGGATTTTAATTAAAAGTTCATTGTTGATTTTTTGTGGTAAATAATAAAATATCAAAGTAAATGCTAATTGTTGAAAAAGGGAAATACTGATTATGTTGATGATTGCAACATCGTGTGGCATTCTCCAGGTTGTTCTCCTATGGACTGAGTTGAGTTGATCTGTGAGGGGGGCCATGTGATGGGTGTGTCATTCTCCTCTTGACTGAGTTGAGACGATGTGTTCCATGTGATGGGTGTGTGTTAGACTCTGGATTGAGTTGTTATGACATGTGGTCTCTTGTCTACTCCTCTGGACTGAGTTGAGATGACTTGATATGGTCTCTTGCCTTGTACTCCTATGGACTTAGTTGAGTCAGCTTGAGATGGTCTCCTACCTTGTATTCCTATGGACTTAGTTGAGTCAACTTGAGATGGTGCTCTAGATGGTACTCCTATGGAATCAGTTGAGTAATCTGTTGAGTGTGACGTCCCTGTGGATGAGCACAGGTGGACGTTTCCCTAGTGGCTAAGCACTAGAGGATGTGAGAGATCGCTTGATATATTTTCAGAGAGTGAGACTTTGGTAAAACCCTAATTATGTTGTGAAGGGTACAAGTCGGCCCCACCATGTGAAAGATAATTAATATTGTGTAATTATTAATTATATTATTAAGTTGTATAGGTCGGCCCTATTGTTCCAATAGACACATCATTTGATGTGATAAGTTTTGTATAAATAAGAGTGGATCCCCATTGTGGATCACACTCACTTGTTATCTCATAATTTTAGAAGTTGAGGTATGAAATTATGAGGACTACAATTCACAGTTCTCTAGGAGATAGTTTTATCAGTCATAGCAACACCCTATTGTGTGATAGGTTTGGTGGTGGATGGTGGATCTTCTCTTGGAAGTATTCCAAAGGATTGATGGGTTTTTCCCTTGATTGAGAAGGGTTTTCCTAGGATACTTCTTGTGTTCTTTTGTGCATGGTTATTCTTCTCGGGATCTTGGTTTATTGCAGCTAGTCCTATTGTGTTGTTGCAATCATTGTTTATGGTTCAGTTAATGCTAAAATGAAATAAACTACATCTGCATGTGCTAAGCATTAAAACTTAACATGGTATCAGAGCAGTTCTTGAAGATGAATTTTTGCATAGTCAATGAAGGAAACCATAAACACTTTGAGGGTTGCTAAACCCTTGTCGTTGGTATAAAGAGAAGGTCAGAATTCTCCCTTAAATCTATGGTGAAATTTAAAGGCTGGCTGCAGGCATATTAGCCTAGGTCGAGCCCTGTTTAAGGTATTAAAGGAGACCGCATCATGGGGAGACTCCTCTAGCGATGTTGCAGCTAGAAGGAGTCCTAAACAATAGAATTAAAACCAAAAACGACAGACCTATTGCAGCGCTTTCTAAGGCAGTGAAGGGGTACTTTCTGAGGCAGCGAAGGGTCATATTCTGAGGTAGCGAAGGGGTACCTTCTGAAGCAGTGAAGGGGCATATTTGAGACAACAAAGGGATAAGTCTGATTTTAATCTGGGCACACCTGTAGCAACATATATTTATGTACTTGAATAGCAAAGTGGGAACACCTATAACAACAACTGAGGATGATATAAGAGGTTGATATATGAGGCAACAAAGTGACAGAATTTAAGGCAGACTAAGGGAAGATCTGAGGTGCAGATCTAAAGTGAATATTAGGACTAAATTTTGAGGTAAATTGCAAGCCAAGTCTATGGTAATTTTCTGAGGATGCAGGATGAGTTTTCTGAAGATGCAACACGAGTTTTCTGAGGCAATTTTGTGGWGGATCTGAGGTCTATTTTGTGGTTGAGATAAGGMAGATTTGAGGTAGTCTTCAAGGAAGATTAAGGGCAGATCTGAAGCTTTTTTCTAGGCTCTACTTGGTGCAAKACTTAGGCGAATATTTGAGGTATTTTAAGCACAGAGCTRAGGCAAGATTAAGGATAAACTCCGAGGCAATATAAGATAAGAATCTAGGTCTGTTTTTCACCTATATTTTAGGGTATTGCAGATCTGTTCTAAAGMTTATTATGAAGCCATTCTAAGGCAGATCTGAGGCACAGATGTGAGGGGATCTGAGGAAATTTTGAGGGCTATTTTTATACATATTTCAGATCTATCTGCGTGCAATATTCAACAGATATTTCAGGCCCGTTCTATGGTAGTTCYGAGACAAATTCTGAAACAAATTCAAGACTTGTCCTAAAATTTGAACAAAGTAGATCTAAGTTTGAAGACTTTTTATTTTGAGGTAAAAAAATTTGGAAAATTGTTTCAATATTGATCCTTGAGGTGACTTTTGAGCATGGGYTATATGGAAGCTCTAGTGGACATCATAGAGACTAGACTTGCAACCCTTGTCACTAGGAGACTAGACTTGCAACTAGTGATGTGAAAGGGTTCACGCCCTTGTCACTATGAGACTAGACTTGCAGCTAGTGATGTGAAATGGAAGCAACTTTAGCCACCCCAAAAGAAATCAAGGAATGCAAGAAAGAAAAATGATGAGTTCTTCTCTACCTCAGTCTTCTCGGGAAGACCAAAAGCAAGATTGAGCATAATTGTAGACTAAGGTAATTCTTGTACTACTTTCCTTAATAGATTTTATCATTATTCTGTAGTAGCTTGCTATTGATAAAAAAAGGGTATCATCCCTGGTGTGGGAGCCCTCATGACTTGGACCATTATCCCTGGTATGGGAGTCCAATTTTTCTTTGGTTGGTTATTATCCTAGTACAAGAGGCCATTTTGATTGTTATCCCTATGGGAGGTCATCTTGGTTATTATCCTAGTACGTGAGCCCAACAAAGTACTAACAACTGTAGGGGTAGTAGAGGACCTGAGAAGACATGTTTGAGAAGAAGGAAGAGAAAAAACCTTCTTCCCCTTCAACAATTCATAGGGAGGCATTCACTAATGAAGTTGATCCAGTTGATCCTCTAGCTCCAGCTAATGATTCCCAGAGACATTGCAGTAGGCCAGGAAATGCCTGCATAGGCTTGATAGACTCTATTGGAGGTAGAGATACATGCAACTCCTCGTGATACATTCCGAGAGAGAAAGAGACCACAAAGATTTTTGAGCTATGTTTTAGCTATGAGCCACATCATTGATACTGTGCCTTCTTGTCATGGAGAATCAACAGGCCAACAGGTGTGGCAAGATGCCATGACAGAAGAGTATCGGTACATCATGAAGAATGATGTGTGGGATATTGTTCCAAGACCGAAAGGGAATTCTATGGTGACTTCCAAGTGGATCTATAAGATCAAACATGCAACTGATGGAAGTGTCGAGAAGTACAAAGAAAGATTTGTGGCTAGAATATTCTCTTAGGTGGAGGGAATAGATTATGAGGAGACATTACTCCTATTTCCCAAATACATTTCCTATATGTGATATCTAATTCCTCAGCAATTCAAAAAGCCTTATTTTTGAATGAAAGAGTGCATTGGCTTATGAATTTGAGATGAAGAACCATGGTATGACGCACTACTTATTAGACTAGAAGTATGGAAGAGGACTGATGACATTTTCCTGAGTCAAGGAAAAGATACAGTCGAGATATTGAAGAGATTCGATATGACAGACTGCAAATCCATGCCTACACCGATGGTGATGAATTTGAAGAAGATGAATGAGGCTTTTTCTAAGTCAATAAAAATTGATCCACATCTTTACAGACAACTGATTGGATCATTGATGTATCTGGTTAACACCAGACCTGATATATGATATGTAGTTAGTGTACTCAGTTAGTTTATGATTCAGCCGAGACAGACACACTGGATAGCACTGAAGCACGTGTTGAGATATCTACGAGGAACAATTGGTTATGGCCTAAGATATGCCTCTAGTGTAGACATGAGATTGCAGGGATATGCCGATGCAGATTGGGAAAGGAGCGCATTGGACTAGAAGAGCACATCCAATTGTTGTTTTACCTTCGGGTCTGCCATGATTTCCTAATGCAACAGGAAACAAACTTCTATGGCTTAGAGTACCGCAGAAACACAGTACATTGCCTTATGTGTGGAAATCCGTGAAGCAGTGAGGATTCAAAAGCTCCTTGCATATTTATTTGGTCATGAGATGGATTCCACTGTTATCCATTGCGATAACCAAAGTTGTGTGAAGCTCTTCGAGAATCCCGCGTTTCACGATAAATCAAAACACATTGAGATATGGTGCAGAGGAAAGAAGTGCATGTGAGGTACCTTTATACACACGAGAAGGTTGCATATGTCTTCACCAAACTTCTTGCCAGGATGAAGTTCAAGTACTTCCATGAGAGACTTGACCTAGTGGAGAATGCCTCCCTAGCTGAGAGGGAGTGTTGATGATTTCAGTTTTGTGTGACATTCTCCAGGTCATTATCCTTTGGACTAAGTTGATTTGATCTATGAGAGGGATCATGTGATGGGTGTGTCGTTCTCCTCTTGATTGAGTTGAGACGATGTGTTCCCATGTGATTGGTGTGCGTTAGACTCTAACTGAGTTGTTATGATGTGTGGTATCTTGGCTACTCCTCTGGACTGAGTTGAGATGACTTGAGATGGTCTCTTGCCTTGTACTCCTATGGACTGATTTGATTCATCTTGAGATGGTCTCCTGCCTTGTACTCCCATGGGCTTAGTTGAGTCGGCTTGAGATGGTGCTCTAGATTGTACTCATGTGGACTTAGTTGAGTAATCTGTTGAGTGTGATGTCTTTGTGGAATAACACAGGTGTACATGTCCCTAGTGGCTGAACACTAGAGGATGTGAGATATCCCTTTCTATATTTTCAGAGAGTGAGACTTTTGTAAAACCCTAATTTTGTTGTGAAGGGTACAAATCAGCCCCACCATGTGAAAGATAATTAATATTGTGTAATTATTAATTATATTATTAAGTTGTACAGGTCGAACCTATTTTTCCAATAGACACATCATTCAATGTGATAAGTTTTGTATAAATAAGAGTGGATCCCCATTGTGGATCACACTCACTTGTTATCTCATAATTTCAGAAGGTGAGTTATGAAATTATGAGGACTGCAATTCATAGTTCTCTAGGAGCTAGTTTTCTTAGTCATGGAAGCAGCCTATTGTGTGTTAGGTTTGGTGGTAGATGGTGGATCTTCTCTTGGCAGTGCAACAAAGGATTGTTAGGTTTTTACCTTGATTGAGAAGGGTTTTACCAGGATACTTCTTGTGTTCTTGTGTGCATGGTTATTCTTCTTATGATCTTGGTTTACTACAGCTAGCCTTATTGTGTTGCTACAATCATTGTTTATAGTTCAGTTCATGATAAAATGAAATAAAATACATTTGAATGTGCTAAGCATTAAAAATTAAAAGATTCACCTCCCCTCTCAGTATTTCCAAGAATTGGTATCAAAGTGAGTGCCTTCAACATATTCTAACAACTCGAAGGTAGATCCTGAAGATGGATCAACAAGATGGAATGTTTAACACAAAGCACCATTGTTCAATGGAGGTGGAAATGCTCTATGGAAAATAATAATAAAAAACTTCATGTTGTCTCTTGGTTTTGATATCTGGCAATCTTTTATAGATGGTTACACTACACCAACTATTCCACCCACAGATGTTGCATGAAAGAAAATCTGCAATGACAAATCAAGAGAAGTTAATGCAATTCTAGGAGGGTTGAAAAATTCTATATCTGTGAACATTATGCATTGTAAGTTAGCCAAATAAATATGGGAAAAATTGGAGGTTGTATATGAAGGATATAGCAAAGTCAAGGAAGCCAAACTACATACCTATAGAACTTAGTTTGAAAATTTGAAAATGAAATAAGAAGAGAATACCTATGAGATATGATGCCAATATTTCTACAATTGAAGATAGGCCAAAACTTGACAAACTCACAGTTTATCAACTTCATGGAATTTTTACAGCATATGAGATGAGAACAAGGAACGAAAAACCATAACAAGATGAAACAACCTATAAGGAATCTAAATCAAAGAAGAAACAAGAACATATGTCTCATGAAGATCAGTCAAACATATCATATGTAGAAGAAGCCAACTTTATAAAGAAACTCCAAAAAGGATTTGGAAAATATAAAGGAAAGTTACCTTTCAAATGTTTCAACTATGGTAGAATTGGACAATTTTCTAACAAATGTCCCTATCCCAAGAAAGAGGAGAATGATGAAGAAGCCCAAAACCAGAGAAACCAATAAAAGAATAAATTTTATAAGAAAAAGAAAAACTTCTACTCCAAAGAAGACATCAGCTCTTCAGACATGAGTGAAGATGAATATTTAGAACTTCTATTTATGGGAATGGACACTCAAAATAACGATGTAGATGATGAAGAAAACTCTAAAATTTGAAGGAAAAGTAAAACTATAAGAATAACTAATTAGTTCTATGGAGGAGCTAAGAAAGTGTAAAAAGAAGAACAAGTTACTTAGGGAATAACTTCAAGAATTTGAAGAATCACATCAATCAAGAGAAATAGATGCATCAAGAACCATCAAAGAATCAGAACTGATCATCTGTGATATGAAGTCCCAAAACATAGAAGATAAAAGAATTGAAGAAGTCATTTCAAAATAAATTAGTGATAAAAAACATGTTGGACACACCTACCACACTTAGAGGGGGGGTGAATGAGTGTGGGACTCTTTTTCCCAAAAACTTCCCTCTTACACAAAACTCATTAGTTAGCATTCAACATTTTACTCATTACTCATTATTTTCATTTATAACCAGTTAGATGTGAACACATATCAACAACATATATCAACAAAATATCATCAACAATTTATTATCAACAATTTATCACCACAAGGAACACAAAGAACACAAGATGTATGTACAAATTTCTTTTTATTACGAACTACAATCCTTGGGGTTTTTAAGCAACAACTGAATAGAGTACAACTCTACAAGAGCACCAGCTCTATAATGCAAGACTCAACTTACATACTCAACACCAACTGAGATGAGGCAACAATCCTCAACATATATCAATCTGCAACAGGTACACGACCTGTCAGTAGTGAAGCCCACGTGTGTATGCACCTTGGCTCACTACAACCCCCGTATGTACGCGACCAATGTATACCTTCTGAGATATTAAGGTTTATCCTTAAATATCAACTCATATCCTCTGCAACCAATTCATCATTCTCTTTTGTCTCTCACTGTCCAAACTAAACACCAGTCAATCACAACACATCCAAGCTCTCCAATAGCTTACTCATGCTCCACAACCAATAAATATGAATGATACCCAATCATGCATAAGAAATCAACATACTATAGTCATCATATCAGTACTGAATCATAAGAGTGTTCCTCACTCCATCAACCAACATAAAACACATCATAACATCCATACCAAGAATTCCCTAAGCATTCACAACACAACAAGCTATACTATTCATTAAGACAATAATGTAATCATACCAGTGTCTTAGTGACAGATCTGAGCCCATAGAATGCAGATCTGGAACCTACTTCAGTCTTCAACAACTTGTCATCATCTCAACCACAAATCTCCATGATTTTATCCACTGTATGTTCTCTGTACACTGACAACCTGTGTAATGTACACACCCTATACATAGAAAACTTGTGTATACACACCCTATACACAGACAACCCGCGTATGCACCAGAAAATAGGGGTTTTCTGTAATTCCGAGAATTTTTCCATCATGATCTCAGACTTGCTAAAAATTCAATGTGTCAATGAGACCCTCCTCATGCTCTCTTTCTCAGAATAGATCTTCAATCATGCTCAAGAGATCCACACCAAAATGTTCTCACAAGAAGCTCTCCATCAATACTCCAAAAGATATTCTCACAAGAACCTCTCCATTGATCCACAAAAAGGATGATCTACAACAGAACATTGCTATCTTATTTATACTTTCATCCTCTAGGTCACTTAACCCATTTCTAGGCCACTTAACCTATTTTCCTTATTTTAGGGTTAACCACTTTCCATAAATAGA